>JAVTVY010018006.1:0-81717 GCA_036873755.1 Hanleya hanleyi
AGGACTCCACTTAGCCGTCAATCTGCGTGGCGCAGCACAGCAGGCACTGGGACACGTAGACGGGAGAGCCAAGGCGGGGTATCATAGCCTTGTTGAAGGCCTTCAACAGCGCTTTGCCCCACCGAACCTGGAAGAGCTGTACAAGTCGGAGTTGAGAGGCGGGACTCGTAAGCCAAACGAATCGGTACTGGAGTTAGGGCAATCCATAAGACGACTGGTTACCATGGGATATCCAGATGCTCCACGTGCCGTACTCGACACCTTGGCGAAGGATAACCTTGTTGGTGCAATGACCGATGCGGAGATGCGCCTGAAAATTTTGGGGTCAAGGCCGAAAACCTTTGACGAAGTCGTACAAATGGCAGTAGAGTTGGATGCGTGTCAGAGAGCTGAAGAACTAAGAACAGGAAGATCTTTTCGAGTCAGAGGCGTAGCGCCGAAAGTGACAGCGATAGTAGCGATTCCGAGGAGAACAGTTTACGACAGGACATTGCCGAATTTGTGAAAAAGCTACTCGGCAAACGCCAGGGTCGGCGCCGCACCTTTCGTCGGCATGGTTCCACTGGGCATAAAGAGAAGACAAGAACAGGCATTACCTGTTATAATTATCATGAGATTGGTCACATGCGTCAAAACTGTCCTAAGCGCCGAATAAATTAAAACCGAGGGTCGACGAGGAATACAAATGAGGCTGAAGCATCACTCCCCACTGTTAATTTGAAAAAAATCAAGCTGGGTTCAAGTTCCCTGGATACGGTAGAAAAAGGAGTATGTGTAGCTGTAGAGATAAATGGCGAGGCGGCTGACCTCGTCGTTGACACGGAAGCGGCAGTGATAATCATCTCCTTGGATCTTTTCAAGCGAATGCCGATGAAATTTCAACCCCAACTGACCAACATGGCCAAAATGCTGACGCTGGCCGATGGACAACCATTAGCCACCACTGGGTACGGCTGGTTCACGATCACCGTGGCAGGAAAAACGCTTAAGCACGTGGCAGTCGTTGCGGCGGTAAAAGGACCAGGAATTCTAGAAGAATCCTATGAATGTGGTCGGATATCCTTGGCGGAAAATGTCACTATTCCCCCGAGGCACGAAACAATCGTGTCGAATCCAAGGAGGTGATGGGCCTGCACCATTTGGGATGATTGAGCCATCACAGAGGATGGGCGAGAAGGAAGATATACTGATCGCAAGGACATTAGTAACTGTCGACCAAGAAGGCACCGTACCAATCCGAGTAATGAATGTGAGTGACGAGCCTAAGACCTTGTATAAAGGTTCCACCACTGGTCAGCTGCAGCCAATACGGGCTGTTGTGGCATTGGATGAAAATCCTGGTGATGAGGATACAGAGAGGCAGGCAAGGAAGGTGGACAGCTTGATGGAGAAGATTAGTGCTCCTGTGACCCCACAACAAACAGGAGACACACGCCAGCTACTAGCTAAGTTTGCTGACCTGTTTGTTACGGCCGACGACAGATTGAGGTGCATCATTCAATTGATACCGGTAGCGCAAGACCATGTAAGCAGCAGCCACGTAGGGTCGCACCTACAGTGCGAAAGGAGATCAACCGGCAGATTGAAAAGATGAATCAGCAGGGGTTTATTGAACCACCGAATAGTCCCTGGGCTTCCCCGGTAGTCCTTGTTCGAAAGAAGGACGGCACCGCCAGATTCTGTGTCGATTTCAGACGCCTAAACCAAGTGACCATTAAGGATGCATATCCACTCCCTGGGTTGGACGATTCCTTAGACGCATTATCGGGGTCGGCCTGGTTTTCGACACTGGATATGCTTAGCGGATACTGGCAAGTACCAATGGATCCAGCTGACAAAGCGAAGACGGCTTTCACGACGCACCGAAGCCTATATAATTTCACGGTTATGCTTTTTGGGCTGTGCAACGCCCCAGGAACGTTTGAAAGACTTATGGAGACTGTGTGTCTGGACTACGTTGGAACATGTGCCTTATATACCTCGACGACATCCTAGTGTACAGCCGAACGTTCGACGAACACTTGGAAAGGTTGGAAAAAGCCTTTGGGTGCTTGTATGAAGCGGGACTAAAACTCAAGACGAGCAAATGTACTCCACTGGCAAATGAGGTTATGTTTCTGGGACACGTGGTTTCGAAGGCCGGAATATCCCCTGATGCTGGAAAGGTAGCCACAATCAAAGACTGGCCTACTCTCAACAGCGTGACAGAAGTAAGAAGTTTTCTAAGTCTTGCTTCGTATTGTAGGATGTACATACGAGCGTTCTCACAGATACCTCCACCCCTCCACGCTGTAACGCAGAAGGGACATGAATTCGTCTAGACAGATAAATGCCAGACGACATTTGCCCTATTGAAGGAGTCTCTGTGCACCGCACCAGTACTGACTCATCCAGATTTCACTAAGATGTTCATTTTGGACACCGATATTGGTCATATCATCCAAGTTGCCACATGAACAGGTACAATAAAAGCGTACCTGAGACACAACACATATCACGAATCGTTAGATTCTTTGTATGTGCTTTAGAATAGGTTAACCGGAAGACTATTCTGTGAAGTCATGTGACGCAGTCAGTATGTCGGCACCTCTTCCCACTTCCCTTATATGTGTTGTAATTTATTCCTGTATATGGCGAGATTCTGCTGGTGGACGTTTCGTCCCCGAGGCCCGCCCCTGTACAGACATTTTGGTCTTTGATATATGTTGGCATTTGTGGGAAGTTGATGCTGGGTCGACATCGGGCCTTACAGACTAGTCTTTTGTGTTAAATGCCGTCATTTACATCCGACGACGATACAGCTCACCAATCTCCAATGTACGAGTTGTCACAGCGAAACAGCTCACCAATTACCAGTATACGAGTTGTCAGAGCATTTCCATCGTAGCTCTCTAGATTTGTATCTAATACCGCTTATGCCGGTGCTAGGGGCCGTGTGGTCATATCATCCAAGTTGCCACATGAACAGGTACAATAAAAGCGTACCTGAGACACAACACATATCACGAATCGTTAGATTCTTGGTATGTGCTTTAGAATAGGTTAACCGGAAGACTATTCTGTGAAGTCATGTGACGCAATCAGTATGTCGGCACCTCTTCCCACTTCCCTTATATGTGTTGTAATTGGTAGTGTGCTGTCTCAAAAGCATGGTGAAGTGGAGCGAGTAGTCAGCTACGTTGGTGGGACATTGGCGAAAAGTGATCGACGATATTGTGTGACTCGAAAAGAGTTGCTGGCAGTCATCCATTTCGTCAAGGCATTCAGACCATACCTGTACGGTCAGCGGTTTCTGCTACATGCTGATCACAGCGCGCTGAGGTGGATTATGCAATTCAAAGAGCCGGAGGGTCAGCTGGCTCGATGGGTAGACATATTGTCTACCTATAAATTTGAAGTACAGCATCGCCCCGGACGGTTACACGGAAATGTGAATGGGTTGTCAAGGTCTCCTTGTAAGCAGTGTGGATAGCGCAATACCAGCGACCAAGATCTTGACGTACCTGTCAAGATTACAACACATATAAGGGAAGTGGGAAGAGGTGCCGACATACTGACTGCGTCATATGGCTTCGCAGAATAGTCTTCTGGTAAACCTATTCTAAAGTACATACCAAGAATCTAACGATTCGTGATGTGTTGTATCTCAGGTACGCTTTCATTGTACCTGTTCATGTGGCAACATGGATGATATGACCCCACGGCCCCTAGTACCGGCATAAGCGGTATTAGATACAAATCTAGAGAGCTATCATGGAAATGCTCTGACAACTCGTATACTGGCAATTGGTGAGCTGTTTCGCTGTGACAACTCGTACATTGGAGATTGGTGAGCTGTAACGTCGTCAGATGTAAATGACGACAATTAACACAAAAGACTAGTCTGTAAAGCCCGATATCGACCCAGCATCAACTCCCCACAAATGCCAACATATGTCAAAGACCAAAAGGTCTGAATTTAGCCTGGCCTTCGACAGAACTGCGAGATGCGCAGGCTAGTGATTCAAGTATGGCGTCCCGCAAAGGCTGGATTCAGGAAGGACGAAGACCAAAGTGGGACTCGCTATATCTGGCTGGGGCAGAACTGAAAACCTATCTGGCGCAATGGGAACAACTCCACCTGAGTGACGGTATCATCTACCGAAGATGATTTGATCCAAAGGGACGGTACACAAGAAATCAAGCGCTTGTTCCTAGGTCTCTTCGAATTACTGTTTTAACTCAGTATCACGACCCTGCTACAGCCGGACACTTGGGGATCAGTAAAACGCTCAGCAAGGTGCGCCAAAGTTCTACTGGCATGGTCTACAACGTGATGTCCGGAAATGGTGTCTCTCTTGTGAGGCGTGTGCCAAGAGGAAGTTAACTGGTAAACGCCGGCGTGCGCCGATGCAGTTGACTGGTGCAGGAATGCCGATGGAGCGAATTTCGATTGACATCATGGGACCGGTAACCCAAAAAACGACGACTGGCAACTCCCACATATTGGTGATCCAAGATTACTTCTCCAAATGGGTCGAGGCTCATGCCATGTCAGACATGGGAGCGGAAACGGTGGCTAGAGTCCTGGTAGACGAAGTAATATGTAGGCTTGGCGTTCCCAGGACCATACGTTCCGATCATTAATAAACCTGCCTATCACCCCCAGTCTGACGGAATGGTCGAACGAATGAACAGAACACTGCAAAACATGATGAGTGCATACGTCGCAGAAAACCAGCGAGATTGGGACCAGTATCTGCAACTAGTATGTATGGCGTATCGGGCAGCCGAACATGAATCGACGAAGTTTTCGTCAAATCAACTGATGCTGGGTCGTGAGCGTGTCCTCCCTACAGAGTTGATCGCGGGATTACTGCCGGAATTCAGTCAAACAAGTCTCACTGAATACGTGCAACATTTTGTTGAGCAGTTGGAAAATGTGTACGCCCTGGTGCGTACGCACTTGGAAAATGGCTTACGCCGACAGAAACACCTATATGACGCACGGTTAAACTGGCAGCCCTACTCCGTTGGAGAAATGATATGGCTGTATACACCTCGGCGTAAAAGAGGAGTTTCTCCAAAGCTACAGAAATGGTGGACTGGGCCATATACAATTCTTAATCGGTTCAGTGAAGTGACTTACATGATCTGGTGACTCATGTTGCCACATGAATAGGTACAATGAAAGCGTACCTGAGATACAACACATATCACGAATCGTTAGATTCGTGGTATGTGCTTTAGAATAGGTTAACCAGAAGACTATACTGTGAAGTCATGTGACTCTGTCAGTATGTCGGCACCTCTTCCCGCCTCCCGTATATGTATTGTAATTACCGAATACAGCTAGGCAAGCAGTATAAGGTTGTTCACGTTGACAGGCTCAAGCCGTATGTGGTCAGAGATACACACCTACAACTAAACGGTTCGACAGCGGCTCAGGCCGAAGTTGTCTACGAACAAAAAACACTGATTTGTCCGGCGCTGGGGATCGATGTGAGGCAGACAAACAGACCGACGATAGAGCGGCGACTTCAAAGGGACGTTTCGGGAGGGCTGTCAGACCACCTCGCCGGTTGGCCGATTGTCTTTTGTACCGAGTTCCCGCCAGTCAAAGTGAAACACCCGGCTATAAAAGCGGAGTCGCGGGAAAGCGAGATCATTCGGAAGAAAATACCGGCATGGCCTGGATCAAGTCCACAGTGAGAAAAGTTGAAAATAAGCAGAATGCCCGTTGTGTATCGAGATTTTTAACACACGGTCGATGATATTCTGACGCACATAGCAACCTGCCATAATAAGCCGAAGCATCGATGTGAGGACTGTAATTACGAATCAGAACGACTGGCTGATGTGCGCCGGCACCACCGGCGTAAGCATTCAGAGTCATTGTCTTCGACAACAACGACAAAGTCAGGCAGCTCGAGCCCTAAGCGCCAACGAACGGAGATGCCGGCTCACACCGATGCAACCGTGCGGAAACCGACGCGACCTGTGCCAGTGTCCACCAGACGAGAAAAAGCCGCCGAAACAAGAAACAATTCCCAAGTTGACTGGGCGCCTTTGATCCTCATAGACGGAACATCGCCTGTACTGGAGACAACAACGAAGGAAGTTCTCTTTCCATTGTCAGTCAGATTAATCCGCCTTGCTGACGCCGAGCAAGCCAGCACGAATGAAGACAAATTACTTTCGTCACCTGAAGATTTAAAGCAACAGCAAGTACATCGCGTTCTCCTGGCTGACGCCGCGCCAGTCCAGCCTACCAAGAAAACCGACGTGTCTATTCAAGTGTGTGTGGATATGCGGGATGCATGGACGTAATGTAATGGGTCGGTGAGCCGGCACACGCGTACAGACACTACCGAATGGGAAGAATATGAGTGACTCGTTTAAGTTCGCTTGATCAAAAGAACTGTGAATAACTGTTTCCAAAAGAACTTTTAATTGTTACTATAAGATCTTGTGGTCGAGCGCGATTTGCGGACAAGTCAAAAATGGAGCCGTGGGTAATGTCGTGAACTCATATATTTGTGCATGTCTGTTAATTGTTTACTTCCACTTTTGCCTTATTACTATCGATATTGTATGTATATATAACATTCTTCTGCGATATAGTTTATTGCAATGCTATTCAACTTGTTTGATCACGTGACTGTTCACATGTTTAGGTCACATGACTTTCCATATAAATATACGGGATTTAGATGTAGAAGAGGAGATCTGGTCGGGAATCTCTTGAAGACAGTTCACCCCTAAGTTCCTGAATAAGGAATCGGTCTAACTGCTGCTATCCAACCATAGTTCTATTCTGAATAAGAATAGCGACTCTTCGACACAAGGACTAACGTAGTCACTCTGAGTAAGACAAAATCGTACTGATCCATATAACTAATGTCCTGGTGTACGTCTGCGTACGCCCTCATGTCATCTCCATATGTCACAATAAATGATTGCAACTGATACCATAGTTGTGTGTGTGTTCTTTTCCCCGCCGGCTGGAGCCGAATGGATCGGCAATTGCAGAACCGTAAGGCTATAACCCTGCCTTACAACGCCTGATGCCCTACACAACACGCTACCGCTCGGTGTTATATTTAGGCTCTGTAACTGTATTGACCTGGGTGACTGACCCTCGCATTTATGGCCAGGTCCCTCGTTGCCGTGGTGGCAGAAACTGGAACTAAGGGGCAATAGCTCCGGGCTGTCACGTGACCCGGAAGGGACCCCTGTGCACCATTATTAATATCCGCTACTGTAAAAGGGCATCTGGACACTTATTGGTCTACTTCCGACAGGGGGCGCCACCAGTCTTGTGACGTCACTTCCGGTTCCGGTCACGTGACCGTAAGTGACCTTTGACCCCTGCGAGCCATTATAAATATGCGGTATTATGCGCATGAGCATGGGTCAAAGGCCACATCCGGTCACGTGGCCGAAACCAGAAGTGACGTCACAAGACCGATGGCGCCCCCTGACGGAAGTAGGTCAATAAGATGCACGTTATATACTACTGAGAATCCCTGAATCACGGCCCAACATCATGAAACAGGTTGCTTCACACAATGAAACATGATTCACAGGTGGTCAAAACAACTATTTCAACGGAACGTACATATATTTTTCTGTAGTTTATTAAAGAGGATACAAATGTCGGCGTCATTAATCCCAATGGTATATATGCCGATTTCTGTCATTAGATGGTATCGTCTTATTTCCCGTCACTATGTTAAGGCCCGTTATGTTCTTCGTATATTCGCATAATTGTCAATGAAAACGCTCAGTTGAAATGAAATTGGCCTTGACGAGTTCTCTAATTGTATCAAGTATGAACACTCTAAGCCTAATAGTTTTGGAACTATGAGCCAGTTAACAGTTCAAACTTCAGTTCCTGACGTCGCCCATGATCACCGGAAGTGGAAAGTTTTCACATCAAAATGTCGGCTCTCACGAGTACTGACATGGTACCAAGTATGAACACTCTAGGACTAATGGTTTTGGCGCTATGGGGCCAGTTAACAGTGTGCGGGGTCCAGTTAACAGTTCAAACTTCAGTTCCTGGCGACGCCCCTGTGAATCGGAAGTGGAAATTTTTCAGATCAAAATGTCGGCCTTGACGAGTTCTCTAATTGTACCAAGTATGAACACTCTAGGCCTAATATTTTCGGAGCTATGAGCCAGTTAACAGTTCAAACTTCAGTTCCTGGCGTCGCCCCTGATCACCGGAAGTGGAAATTTTTCACATCAAAATGTCGGCCTTGACGAGTACTGTAATTGTACTAAGTTTAAACACTCTAGGGCGAAAGGTTTTGGCGCTATAGAGCCAGTTAACATTTCGCGGGGTCCAGTTAACAGTTCAAACTTCTTTTCCTGGCGTCGCCCCTGATCACCAGAAGTGGAATTTTTCCACATCAAAATATCGGTCTTGACGAGTACTGTAATTCTTCCAAGTATGAACACACTAGGTCTAATGGTTTTGGCGCTATGGAGCCAGTTAACAGTTCGCGGCGCCCAGTTAACAGTTCAAACTTCAGTTCCTGGCGACGCCCCTGTGAATCGCAAGTGGAAATTTTTCAGATTAAAATGTCGGCCTTGACGAGTTCTCTAATTGTACCAAGTATGAACACTCTAGGCCTAATAGTTTCGGAGCTATGAGCCAGTTAACAGTTCAAACTTCAGTTCCTGGCGTCGCCCCTGATCATCGGAAGTGGAAATTTTTCACATCAAAATGTCGGCCTTGACGAGTACTGTAACTGTACCAAGTTTAAACACTCTAGGGCTAATGGTTTTGGCGCTATGGAGCCAGTTAACAGTTCGCGGGGTCCAGTTAACAGTTCAAACTTCTGTTCCTGGCGTCGCCCCTGATCACCGGAAGTGGACTTTTTTCACATCAAAATGTCGGCCTTGACGAGTACTGTAATTCTACCAAGCATGAACACTCTAGGTCTAATGGTTTTGGCGCTATGGAGCGAGTTAACAGTTCGCGGCGCCCAGTTAACAGTTCAAACTTCAGTTCCTGGCGTCGCCCCTGATCACCGGAAGTGGAAATTTTACGCATCAAAATATCGGCCTTGACGAGTACTGTAATTGTACTAAGTTTAAACACTCTAGGGCTAATGGTTTTGGCGCTATGGAGCCAGTTAACAGTTCGCGGGGTCCAGTTAACAGTTCAAACTTCTGTTCCTGGCGTCGCCCCTGATCACCGGAAGTGGAATTTTTTCACATCAAAATGTCGGCCTTGACGTGTACTGTAATTCTACCAACTATGAACACTCTAGGTCTAATGGTTTTGGCGCTATGGAGCGAGTTAACAGTTCGCGGCGCCCAGTTAACAGTTCAAACTTCAGTTCCTGGCGACGCCCCTGTGAATCGGAAGTGGAAATTTTTCAGATCAAAATGTCGGCCTTGACGAGTTCTCTAACTGTACGAAGTATGAACACTCTATGCCTAATAGTTTCGGAGCTATGAGCCAGTTAACAGTTCAAACTTCAGTTCCTGGCGTCGCCCCTGATCACCGGAAGTGGAAATTTTACGCATCAAAATATCGGCCTTGACGAGTACTGTAATTGTACTAAGTTTAAACACTCTAGGGCTAATGGTTTTGGCGCTATGGAGCCAGTTAACAGTTCGCGGGGTCCAGTTAACAGTTCAAACTTCTGTTCCTGGCGTCGCCCCTGATCACCGGAAGTGGACTTTTTTCACATCAAAATGTCGGCCTTGACGAGTACTGTAATTCTACCAAGCATGAACACTCTAGGTCTAATGGTTTTGGCGCTATGGAGCGAGTTAACAGTTCGCGGCGCCCAGTTAACAGTTCAAACTTCAATTCCTGGCGACGCCCCTGAGAATTGGAAGTGAAAATTTTTCAGATCAAAATGTCGGCCTTGACGAGTTCTCTAACTGTACCAAGCATGAACACTCTAGGCCTAATAGTTTCGGAGCTATGAGCCAGTTAACAGTTCAAACTTCAGTTCCTGGCGTCGCCCCTGATCACCGGAAGGAATAATTTTTCACACCAAAATGTCGGCCTTGACGAGTACTGTAATTCTACCAACTATGAACACTCTAGGTCTAATGGTTTTGGCGCTATGGAGCCAGTTAACAGTTCGCGGGGTCCAGTTAACAGTTCAAACTTCTGTTCCTGGCGTCGCCCCTGATCACCGGAAGTGGAATTTTTTCACATCAAAATGTCGGCCTTGACGTGTACTGTAATTCTACCAACTATGAACACTCTAGGTCTAATGGTTTTGGCGCTATGGAGCGAGTTAACAGTTCGCGGCGCCCAGTTAACAGTTCAAACTTCAGTTCCTGGCGACGCCCCTGTGAATCGGAAGTGGAAATTTTTCAGATCAAAATGTCGGCCTTGACGAGTTCTCTAACTGTACGAAGTATGAACACTCTATGCCTAATAGTTTCGGAGCTATGAGCCAGTTAACAGTTCAAACTTCAGTTCCTGGCGTCGCCCCTGATCACCGGAAGTGGAAATTTTACGCATCAAAATATCGGCCTTGACGAGTACTGTAATTGTACTAAGTTTAAACACTCTAGGGCTAATGGTTTTGGCGCTATGGAGCCAGTTAACAGTTCGCGGGGTCCAGTTAACAGTTCAAACTTCTGTTCCTGGCGTCGCCCCTGATCACCGGAAGTGGAATTTTTTCACATCAAAATGTCGGCCTTGACGAGTACTGTAATTCTACCAAGTATGAACACTCTAGGTCTAATGGTTTTGGCGCTATGGAGCCAGTTAACAGTTCGCGGCGCCCAGTTAACAGTTCAAACTTCAGTTCCTGGCGACGCCCCTGTGAATCGGAAGTGGAAATTTTTCAGATCAAAATGTCGGCCTTGACGAGTTCTCTAATTGTACCAAGTATGAACACTCTAGGCCTAATAGTTTCGGAGCTATGAGCCAGTTAACAGTTCAAACTTCAGTTCCTGGCGTCGCCCCTGATAACCGGAAGTGGAAATTTTTCACATCAAAATGTCGGCCTTGACGAGTACTGTAATTGTACTAAGTTTAAACACTCTAGGGCTAATGGTTTTGGCGGCTATGGAGCCAGTTAACAGTTCGCGGGGTCCAGTTAACAGTTCACACTTCTGTTCCTGGCGTCGCCCCTGATCACCGGAAGTGGAATTTTTTCACATCAAAATGTCGGCCTTGACGAGTACTGTAATTCTACCAAGTATGAACACTCTAGGTCTAATGGTTTTGGCGCTATGGAGCCAGTTAACAGTTCGCGGCGCCCAGTTAACAGTTCAAACTTCAGTTCCTGGCGACGCCCCTGTGAATCGGAAGTGAAAATTTTTCAGATCAAAATGTCGGCCTTGACGAGTTCTCTAATTGTACCAAGTATGAACACTCTAGGCCTAATAGTTTCGGAGCTATGAGCCAGTTAACAGTTCAAACTTCAGTTCCTGGCGTCGCCCCTGATCACCGGAAGTGGAAATTTTTCACATCAAAATGTCGGCCTTGACGAGTACTGTAATTGTACCAAGTTTAAACACTCTAGGGCTAATGGTTTTGGCGCTATGGAGCCAGTTAACAGTTCGCGGGGTCCAGTTAACAGTTCAAACTTCTGTTCCTGGCGTCGCCCCTGATCACGGAATTTTTTCACATCAAGATGTCTGCCTTGACGAGTACTGTAATTCTACCAAGCATGAACACTCTAGGTCTAATGGTTTTGGCGCTATGGAGCCAGTTAACAGTTCGCGGCGCCCAGTTAACAGTTCAAACTTCAGTTCCTGGCGACGCCCCTAAGAATTGGAAGTGGAGATTTTTCAGATCAAAATGTCGGCCTTGACGAGTTCTCTAATTGTACCAAGCTTGAACACTCTAGGCCTAATAGTTTCGGAGCTATGAGCCAGTTAACAGTTCAAACTTCAGTTCCTGGCGTCGCCCCTGATCACCGGAAGTGGAAATTTTTCACATGAAAATATCGGCCTTGACGAGTACTGTAATTGTTCTAAGTTTAAACACTCTAGGGCTAATGGTTTTGGCGCTATGGAGCCAGTTAACAGTTCAAACTTTGTTCCTGGCGTCGCCCCTGATCACCGGAAGTGGAGTTTGTTCATATCAAAATGTCGGCCTTGACGAGTACTGTAATTCTACCAAGTATGAACACTCTAGGTCTAATGGTTTTGGCGCTATGGAGCCAGTTAACAGTTCGCGGCGTCCAGTTAACAGTTCAAACTTCAGTTCCTGGCGACGCCCCTGTGAATCGGAAGTGGAAATTTTTCAGATCAAAATGTCGGCCTTGACGAGTTCTCTAGTTGTACCAAGTATGAACACTCTAGGGCTAATAGTTTCGGAGCTATGAGCCAGTTAACAGTTCAAACTTCAGTTCCTGGCGTCGCCCCTGATCACCGGAAGTGGAAATTTTTCACATCAAAATGTCGGCCTTGACGAGTACTGTAATTCTACCAAGTATGAACACTCTAGGTCTAATGGTTTTGGCGCTATGGAGCCAGTTAACAGTTCGCGGCGCCCAGTTAACAGTTCAAACTTCAGTTCCTGGCGACGCCCCTGTGAATCGGAAGTGGAAATTTTTCAGATCAAAATGTCGGCCTTGACGAGTTCTCTAATTGTACCAAGTATGAACACTTTAGGCCTAATAGTTTCGGAGCTATGAGCCAGTTAACAGTTCAAACTTCAGTTCCTGGCGTCGCCCCTGATCACCGGAAGTGGAAATTTTTCACATCAAAATGTCGGCCTTGACGAGTACTGTAATTGTACCAAGTTTAAACACACTAGGGCTAATGGTTTTGGCGCTATGGAGCCAGTTAACAGTTCGCGGGGTCCAGTTAACAGTTCAAACTTCTGTTCCTGGCGTCGCCCCTGATCACCGGAAGTGGATTTTTTTCACATCAAAATGTCGGCCTTGACGAGTACTGTAATTCTACCAACTATGAACACTCTAGGTGTAATGGTTTTGGCGCTATGGAGCCAGTTAACAGTTCGCGGCGCCCAGTTAACAGTTCAAACTTCAGTTCCTGGCGACGCCCCTGGGAATCGGAAGTGGAAATTTTTCAAATCAAAATGTCGGCCGTGACGAGTTCTCTAATTGTACCAAGTATGAACACTCTAGGCCTAATAGTTAATTAATTGTAGATGAATTTGTATATCTTCGCCAAATAATGACTGGTCCATCTCGAATTGTGAACTGTGAACTGTTAACTGAGGTCCAACTTCACTCACCTTTGCCTCGTGCGGTTCACTTCACTTCGACAGGAAAGCAACCAATGAAAATGTTGTATTCTTTCGCGAGCCGAATGACGTTGTAAATTCAATATTAAAAATAGATCGAAGTATATCCTTCAATTTATGTGTTACGTTCTTTTTACATTAAGTTCATTTTACAATTTTTGGTTTGTTTTCGTCTCAGGGTGTATAATAAATAAGTTATTAGATTGTACGGTTGTGTATGGACTCGTCCTGGGCGCCGTGAAGGGACTCGCAAGCTCGTCCCTTCCCTTGCGCCCAGGACTCGTCCATACACAACCGTACAATCCAATAACCTATAATTATACAGGCGTAGAGTATGATGTATCTCAGTCATGGTTTGATTGTGCTGGTTCATATGAACACCTGAAACCACGAGAACCTTTAGTCATCAAATACTCGTTTAGCGAAAATATCCTTTATATGACGATAAATGAATTTTCCCTGTATAATCGATTTGTATTCACCACGTTCGATTTTATATCACTATTAAACATAACCGAATAAAAAAGTTTTTTTAAGCTAGAAAGGTATAGAAATATGAAGATGAAATAGCCTTGTCGCAAGTAAAGAGCTGATAATTGATTATGATTGTTCATACTGCGAGGATGAGCGCTTTCAATCTCACGATCTTGGAGAATGAGAAGAACTGTTGCTTACTTGTAGCAGCTGTTGTTTCTGAAGTATAAAATCGAAAGAAACGTTCCATAGATTGTTCGTCCTCGTGAAAGCTGCGGTAGAGTTTATTACCCCTCTGCTGCACAGTTGTACTCCGGTATATCGCATCCGGGTATGCACGAATTTCTGTCAAATACAATAAAAAATAACCCACAATCTTGAAGAAACCCCTCGGGAAACACAAATCCTATCCGAACATTGTCAAGAGAATTGTTAACCTTAAAGCCCTATAAAGTGAGGAATGCTGTTTTTTGTAGCTTTGTGAATAGGAGTTGAAAGTGGTTCATGTAATCGGCTGTATATATGTGTCAAGGTTCCTTGAGGCATAAGAACAAGACACCGCATTAAAAAGAACTGTTTAGAAACCATACTCTTCAATACGAGTATCTTAATACTGGGAAAAAACTGAATATATTTCGTGCCTATGGTATTTTTAAATTAATGAATCGTTAGTGTTTTTGGTGTGGAGAACTTTAGAATCTATTAATGCTATTCACGCCATATAACCGTCAACTCATGAACAGAAACAAATATAACATAGACTGTATGATTACTGGATACAAATACTAGCGTCTAGTCCGTTATTCAATACTCAGCCATGGTCCATTAAAAAATTTCCGCGTCCATAATCCAAAGATCTGATTCCTATAGCAGCGTTAGCTCGAAATTATAAAAAAAATCATGGTATTCATAACATTGGGTTAGTTTCCTCCAAGAAAGAAGCGGTCAGTCGGTTTCAATGATGCCGACAAGATTTCATGATGATCCAAAAATATAAAATCCGTCTCGCAGATCAGTATTCTTAATGCATGTGATTTTCGTTGCAGATGTCTTTATCTGATGTGGTCTGATGTATCTCAGTTAGGATTTTATTGTTACTCTTCCTATGAACACCAGAAACTACGAGTATCGTTAGTCATCAAATACCCGTTTATCGCAAATATCCTTTATATGACGATGAATGAATCGTCGCTAGATAATCGAATTTATATCACTATATAGCATAACCGAATAACAGTATACGATATGAGCTAATCATTGCACATGTGAAGGTAGAGGGGAATAGAAATACGGAGATCAAGTAGCCGTGTCTCCAATAGTGAACTCGTCATTGATTATGATTGTTCATACATGTACTGCGAGGATGAACGCTTTTGATCTCTCAATTATGCAGAATGCAGCTGTTGTTTTTGAAGTCTAAATTGAAAAGAAACGTTCCATAGATAATCATAATGATTTGTGGACCATCTGTTCTTCGATGCTTATGCCCGGTTTGTACTGAGAAGGTTAATACAAGTTCTATGGTAGGGTCCTAGTATCATATGTTTTAATTGTCCTTTTCCTACTAAAATCGCCTCTTCTGTCTCTTTTTCTAGCGGCTTCCGTTCGGTTAACGTTCTATCATAGTCTAAGTTTCGTTCCGTTCCGTTCGTGGATCTAGCGACTTTGATATTAACACTAAATAGAAAGTTCAACAGATTTCGTGGAACGGTCAACGGTGTTCGTTCATGGTTCCGAACGCTTCAACATTTATTTCGTTCCGGTTCGAAAACCTTCAAACGGAAAGGAACGCAAGAATGAATTTGATAGAACACTGTATGAAAGTCCGTCCATCCTTTCTCTCTAGCGTGATCTATGGTAGTTGGTAGACACACTAATCTCTAAAAGCTTATCGAGGAGTGTTAGATAATATTAGATAATGAGCGAGTGAGTGAGTGAATAGGATCTAACGTCGCTTTCAACAATATTTCAGTCATATTCACGATGAATTCATATTTGTGGCATACTGCATGCCCTGTACAGAGGTCGGATTAGAAATCTTGCACACGTGTCGGAATAATGATGGCAGGAAAGTAAGGTAAGGAGGATGACATCATTCACAATAATACGTAGCATATGAAATTTCAGGTGCTGACGAAGTTATAAAATTTAGAATTTCATATTTTCGTTTCTCCGCGGAGCGAAGTGTGACATCGCGGTGTCTTGTCTTCCACATTTTTCCTTGAGTGCATTGAAAAATGCCCAACCACTATAATATCTTGTGCAACTGAACGCAAACTATTTATGACAATAAATTGAGAATACAGTTTATTTCAAAACGTAAAGAAAAAAACATTTTTTTCTATCTTTTTTTCATTCTTTTAAGGAAATCATTTTTTTCTTCGCGGTTTGTGTTCCATAACGGAAAACGTTCATAGATGCATGAAAATCTATAGGAATCCTGGATGAACCCTAAATATCGATACCAATATTGTCTTGATACAAACCAAAAAGTTCACGGCAAAAATTTCGATGTCACTCAAGGGACTGCATGTTCTCAGGCTTCCCCCGAAGCCGCACTTTCAGAACATATAATGGTCCTCTGCCTCACAGTTTCCTCTAACGTTTGACACCCAATCATCATACGAGCGAAAGACAAGGAGGCCTAATAACCTGTCAATCTGCACTCATACTTGTGATTCATCCTACCAGACATTATTACAACGCATTTTGCCATAAACTTTCCATTTTGTCAAAATGTGACAAAACAAAAGGAGTTGACACTGTGTATGGCCACGCGAAATGTCACAATATAATCAATTGCGAGACACCCGAATGTACTTGAATACGACTTTGAGACACGTTAGTCATCGGAATACCATATAAATAATCTTGTGAAAAATCTCGAAGACATTTGGGGCACTCGTATGTGTCAAAGTTATTACGTGATATTTTAATCCAAATTTTCTTTAATGACATTGCAATAATTTCGGAAAGGTATAACATCTGCACCTGGGAGAATCCAGGTTTTGAACCCTAAAATAACAAGTGGGAAAATGACTACATTGTGGTCAAAACTTGCGGCTGTGGCAGTAATGTAGTGAAAGCCATATCAGCGAAGGGAGTGGTCTTCATATAAACACTTACTAATGCTCATTCTAAAAGGATGTTTTATAGGCATCTGCATTTTAGGATTATCATAATCGGGGTGCCTGAACTTATCCTAAATGTCATACACAGTCAGAAAAAAGATGATGGCCCATCACCCTTTAATGGCGACCAGATCTGGCCATCACCATTAAAAGGTGATGAGTTAGAGCGATCACTTTTAAAGGGTGACGACCATCATCTTTTAAGGGTGATGATGTTGCCTCATCATACTTAAAAGGTGGTGACCTACATTTCGAATTATTGCTCATCACTCTTCAGAGGTGATGGCCATCATTTTTGAAGGTGATCATCAAATATATCTTGTCGATTAGCGCTTGCATGTTCAATAAGGTTCCCTACATGTAGTCACATATTGCGTTTTCTTAAGGATGTCCGCTGGTGGTTTTTGACTTTGGCAGCCATTTCGCCTGTTTTTCTATTGGGTTATCTCCCTTTCCTAGGTTAAGAGTTGGGGATTTCCTTTAAAAGCCTTCTAGCCGAGAATTTTGCACACTAACATCCATCCAATTTGCTACATTTTGATAGACATTATGATTATCTGCAAACAGTTAGAATATAAGAAAAAGTTAAATACTATTTATATGAATTTTTCATGAATATGCTTCAAAATTAGGGCTATTCCCTATGCTTTCTGGGTTATCAAATTGAGCATGGGTCAGTCCACTTAATGTTGCCTACAGCTAAAAAATGCACACCAGCCTATATTCTTTTCTTTGTTTTTCCTCATATTACACAATTATGAATGCAACAACACACATTATTCAAAAAGTTAATTACTTTGATTTACCACCAGCGGACATCCTTAAATGACGAATAGACTTTCTATTGTAACTGTTCCTGTGGAGCTCTTGAAAGACCTGACAATACAGATCCTAGAACCGATGTGGAGGCTAAGAATGTCCGGTGGGTAAGACTGTCCGGCCCCTATCATTTAACCCAACTAGGACACTTTTCTTCACATTGGGGACAAGTGTGCGTTCTTGGTTGCCACAGAAAAGGATATGAAAAGGGACACTAATCACCAGGACATTCTTATCCATCACACCGGCTTGAGCGATATTGGATAAAAATATACAAGAGCAATGATATAATAGCTCTATCATTTCACTTGATTGAAAGTGATGAACTATGTGACCGATAGACACGAGAAACGGCCCAAACGGGGAAATATTAGCCGAATATAAGTTCTTTTGCAGAATACAACTCTGTGAGCCCAGACACCGATCAAGCGCTTCATTCTCTACCATGATATCCACAGTCACAAATTGCAATCACAATTTTTGTACAGAGAGCAAAGGTGTTCCATACCATATCCATCCGTTTCAAATGCAACCCACTTTGTCACAAGTTTACGACCTGTCGCAACCTGATTCATGTAGTGTTATCGAGATTTGTCGTAATTGTAACCAGTGTCACAGTTTCTACAAAACGTGTTTACTTTGCATAAAGAGTTAAGGCGCATGGTTACTTTGTGACAATATGCAAACATTGTAAGAAACCGCGTCGCAACAAGGCTTGATCATGTTATTGAGAGGATATGTCTCTCTGGAAAAGCTTCGAATCAAACTCTCGCGTGCTATTCATCCTCGGGGTTTATCGCTGGATTCGTAATGATCAAAACAATCGACATTTATTTTATGTGGATCTTATGTGAATCAGCTCACCAATTACCTATATACGACTTGTCAGAGCATTTACATCATAGCTCTCTAGATTTGTATCTAATACCGCTTATACCGGTGCTAGGGGCCGTGTGGTCATGTCATCCAAGTTGCCACATGAACAGGTACAATAAAAGCGTACCTAAGATGCAACACATATCAGGAATCGTTAGATTCTTTGTATGTGCTTTAGAATAGGTTAATCGGAAGAATATACTGTGAAGTCATGTAGCTGTGTCAGTATGTCGGCACCTCTTCCCACTGCCCTTATATGTGTTGTAATTTCATAGGAGGACATAGGCCTAATAGTTTCCTCTTGAATAAGGCTTCAGATCCGTCATTCATTAGGCAGCAGGCGATCCTCAAGCATCTCTAAGATGTTTTTAATGCAACTATCAATATTGATCACAAATCATGAAGAGTCAATCAAATCTGTCTACCTTGGAGGGTCATGATATCACACTGCGTGGGTGATGACGTTACTTTATTATTATGTGCAGGCTCTATCACAATGTAGTCTCGGTCGTCCGATGCGTCACCATGGTGCGTTGCCAATCAGCGATACTGGTGAATGGACGTTCTGGAGTTGGTATCTGAGGCCATCATAATGAATGATCCATAATTAGACGTTGACATCAGCAGATGGTAATTCTTGAGGACGGAGTGCTGACCAGGTTCCTGTCGAGTGCGACCATTTCTCAGGGTATAGAGTTTTCCCCCAAATCCACGCCGTGCTCCTGCTTAAGAAGACCCAAAAGGCAAACAAATGCGCATCATTGGCTACAAATTGC
Source organism: Hanleya hanleyi (assembly GCA_036873755.1). Lineage (NCBI taxonomy): Eukaryota > Metazoa > Mollusca > Polyplacophora > Lepidopleurida > Hanleyidae > Hanleya > Hanleya hanleyi. The sequence continues at coordinate 19,263 of JAVTVY010018006.1, forward strand.
GACTGCTCTTTCGGGGTAAAAATAACAAATTGCAGCAATATCCCTGGTTATTCCAGAGAGGTACTAGTTTTAGCATTTTTCGGTTTCTATTTTACATATTATAAGAGGGTCAGGTATATATTTGGGATCAAATCTGTGTTTGGAAAACAGTACATCGATGAACTCAATAACGTCTGTGACTTAAAATTTATCTTTTTGGAAAGACACAGGTTCTAGTCGAAAATGCTTTCGATATAAATGGCATCTTTACTGCATGAAGTTTGTAAATTTCAAAACACATGCGTCGTAACTAAAAGCATGTATAGTATATTGCTATTCTAGCTTTCGTTTTGGCAAAAGCGTTATCGGTGTAGTTTTGTGTATAGAGATGGTTAGCCATGAAAATTTTGTTCATTGACTGTCACTCTCAGGGAACATACTTGCATATTGGTATTGTACATCACCGAGATACTAAACGCCCTCAACCTCTTTCTATGCACACATGAAGGAAGCAATATTGCTGGGCTGAACAAAACGTATTCTGTCGTAATTGCCCTTGTGTAATTATTGTATGCCCCCATGGTGGATTATGGAGCAGCTTATAATTAACCCTGTCTAACCCAACAGCTAGAGCGATTAGACTACTGGGAGAGACATAATAGGACAAATTCCACATGCACAACATAATATTTCGGAAATTATTTGTACTCATATGAAGTCGTCAAGACTGGTATCAACAGGCCAGTTATTTACAACGGTCCCGAGTCGATCCGAATCGATATGGCCTGAATCTGTGAAATTAAACAGTCTTGGAATACAAACATTTTTGGGAGTTAATTATGCTGAAAAGGACGTATTGTGTCTACGGCGTATTGTGTCTACGTTGTTCATAAATATAACTTAGATATAAATAGAATTACTTTGCGTGATTAAATTTCGAGTCGATGCCGAAGTAAGAGTATCGCAGTCATGCTATATTTAAAAATATTTATTTGAACATCTTTAAGAAATATTATAACATCTTGTTCATGTGGATACTTGTCCTGTGTTGAGAGAATTAACCTTGTGATGGAGACAAAGAACAGCGTACTCGTATCATATCAAAGCTCGTCCTTCTCGTTCAGCTATACGCAAAATAGACGATATTCTTGCTTTGGATAATCCCCCTAGGGTGGCGCCGTCTAGGATATATACCCACCTTCACTGGATTCGAACGAAACCACCGATAGTCCAAGTATGACATAACCTCTATGAAGATGAAAAGGGTTTTCTCTCACGTCAACTCTATGACGAAAGGACAGAAATATCTCAGAGGCTCCTGTATATGGCGTATATGTACATATCGCTTATTAACTAGATCCTGTGTAAAATCTGACGATTTCAATCAACGTCACAAAAAATGAAAAACATGGATTCCCATCAGAACAAATGTGGCGGTGTCCTTTTTTTATTTTGTGTCGGTAATGGGAAGAAAAGTCATTCCAGAATACTGTTTTATTCAGGGATTATTTTGAGATGTATTTATCATTCAAGCAACTCTAGCAGCTTCAAATGCCTCGCATGTTTAGAATTTTTCGACCTGCAGGCAAGAAGCATTCCCATGATGAGGTCCACAGGGATTAATAGTGTAACCAGATGATTCTTTTTCGAACTGCTCTCCTCCGCTGGTACTCTCATTGATTATGAAACAGTTTGCCATTGTCGAACCGATTAATTAGTGTAATGTCCAGAACATACAATACATCGACAACCTATGGCTTATGAACATGTGTTATCTACATGTCTTGGCCATGGCTAAATCATTTCATTTTTACTCAGGTTTGGATCTGGTAATATCCACAGAAAGTGATTTCATGCAGCCAAACTATATTTCCACGTCAAAAACATAGAAAACCTATTCAGGTTTGGATCTTGTAATATAAACAGAAACGTATATCATGCAAACAAACTAGATTTCCACATCACCCCTACAGACACACACATAAAAAAACTGATAGGTAAATGTAAGTAATTGGACGATCGCATCGTTATTTTTAATAGTCGGTCCATATTGGAAGAGTCGCTACGGGAAAATGAATTAGTGTATCGGAAAGGGGAGTTGCTAGATATCTTAATCTTCCATCAAGACATTAATTCACATGTATTCAGCAGATGACGTCGTTAAGGTGGATCTGTGGTACTTGTGTAAGTGTACGTCATAGTCAATATAATGTGAGTAATAAAACGTTAAAATTTTCCCAAATGCAATGGTATTAATGGTATTTTGGTGCACAGCGCCAGAAGCATATGTGAATTTGTGACGGTAGTATGCAGCGATTAACGACGCTACAAAACTAGTCCCATTCCCTACACTGCAGCTATGTCCCACAGTCAGTAAGGGATGCTCGAGGTAGAGTATTTCCCCAACATTTCTTGGGTGATTCAAAAGGAGCTTTACTAAGAGAATTCATTTTGACGTCACACTTCAAGAATCCTTCACTGTCTCTCGAACATCGCTGCAATGGAGAAAATGGAAACTCTGTGACAATGTAGCGTTGCGGCGTCGCTAATTGCTGCACACTACCGTCACAAATTTCGACATACATGCGACACTGTGCATCAATATAACATTAATAACATCATGAACATTGCAATTTTTAAAATTAAAGTCGCAAAACAAGAAACAGAATATAAATCCTATAATTTAGAAGATTATTAAAAGAGCTATAGATCAGTTGCATATCTGTTACATGAAGAGGTTTTATTTCATATGCATATTTCTCGAACTGCCAAAACATTATTGACGAATGTTCATAGATTGAATCGGAGCGATATCCCAGAGGTATGTGATATGCAAAAAGTCATACATAGAAAGACCTGAATCGACCTCGGGACCAATTTGGAGCATTTTCCTCTCTTGTTTTCTTTTCGTTCCTGGGAGATAATCACTTTTGTCTTCGTTTCTGTCTCTATAATCAGTTTTGGAATACTGGCATTGCCACCTAGAAGTATGTTTGCTATATTCTCCCTCAATCAAGTAGATCGCTAAAAGCTTTAAAAGTGTTCTGGTGACGATTACGTCCAACAGGCTGCTTCGAAATAGACCCACAGTGTCATTTGCCTGTTCCTAGGAAAGGTTCTTTATGTATTCCTCTAAGAGCCATAGGCGTTAATTGTGTAAACCGATTACTCTTGTAAAAACCAAATAGCACACGACTGGCACCGTTGTGTTCAGACATTACGAAACAGTATATCTTGATCAACTACTAACATATAAATTAGTGTAATGTACTCTTCGCCGCCGATAGTCAAATCCGGCTACAGTCGATATGTTCCGAGAGTTCGAACGCGTCATCCTCTATATTGAAAACTTATGCAATGTTCTTAAATATTGGCAGGGCGTTGTAGCAATCTCTCAATATAAAGAGCCAAATAAGAAGGATAAATAATCTTGTTTCAGTACAGTTTATCGCATTATCGATACACTTGAATTATCTTCTAAATTATTAGTGTCAGTTCTCCACAGACTCGAAGCTAGATATAAAACATTCTGGGGAAGGGTAATCAACAATGTGTAGCAATCAATGAAGGGAAATTAAGAACGTATAGTAGGTTTAAACAAAAATTCTCTTCCTTTTATAAAATCTCACCATACCATCATTTATTTGGCCTGTGATATATGAGGATGATGCTTGCGACATTTGTCCATGCCAGTGTTAGTGAAGAACTTTTTTATGTATAATTTTTTTATTAGGGATTCTGAGGAGGAGAGAGATTTATCTGTTCATATTTTATTTTCCTGGCAAATGAATTGTATTATTCGTTGTTTTTTATTGAAGACAAATGATATAATGATACTTAGGTGGAGGGATTGCCACTGATGGATACCTTGATTAACTACGAGACGTAGAAATGAGTTAAATGAATAGAAATCAATTTATTACATGAACTGATAACTCAATTATGGACACTTGCCTCTCATAATAATTAGGCATCCCAAGCATGTGTTTGTCATTTTCTCCTTTCTTCCGCTTCTGCTTCCGCTTCCGCTCACTTTTCGTTTCCGTCGGATAACTTTTGAATGCCTTTGTCAATCCACATCAAATTTGTGGTGCACATTGGTCCTGCCTAGGGGAAGATACCTATTGTTTTTCAGCGCTGTCCGAAACTGGAAACTGGGTTTTTGTGTACAAATCTTGTTATATGCAAATTTCCATTTTGTTCAATCTTTTCCGTCGGATAGCTTCTGGATGCCTTCGTCAATCAACTTCTAATGTGTTGTTTGCATTGCTCCTGTCTAGGGGAAGACATATATTGTGTTTAAGCTCTGACCGAGACTGGATACTTGTGTTTTATCTTAATTTTCTGTTATATGCAAATTTCCCCTCTGGGCCATATGGTGAAGTGGCTGTCTCTGTTAGCGTACGAATTCCATATTCTCATTTGCATAGATAGCACATCAGTTGGTTTACAGTTATGACTGTCAAAATAATCTGAAGCCATTTGCATCTAAAGTGCATCGAGTTCATGGTGTACAGCCATGCCATTCAATTGTGTACAGTATGGTGATTTTAGGCCCTGGAACATATATATGTATATACATTTTTCCCACAGATGAATGAAACAGAGACAGTGGCCATGCAAAATCAGTGCCAAATCTAGGTACAAAGGAGGTACAGGTAACAACACCATGTGATAGGTTTTTTTGCGCTGATCCACCTATGACGACACTTGAGAAAATTTAATTTCCGGACAATAATTCCCTGAAAAATTGAACAGATTTTATCGAACCCATAGCTTTAACTGCGGAAAGCTTAATATAGGGATCTAAATGATATCTACCTAAGATACGATATAATAGTAATTGATAATAGGTCAAGTCCTTTTAATCCATGATTTACCTTAAAACTTTTGCAGGAACCATATTTTATTTCAGAAGTATAATACAAAATAACTGGAACCCCTGTTACTTTTGAATTTCGTCTCGCCTTAAATGAAGGACAACATTTCCTTCAATTTTGCTATCAAATGTTTCTATGATTTCCCCTAAAGCTTTTGCATGAACCATATTTTATTTCAGAAATATAATATAAACTAACTGGAACACCTACTACTTTTGAATTTTGTGTCGACCTAAAAGAAGGACCCCATTTCCTTCAATTTTGCTGTCAAATAATTGTATCCACATCATATGATTTACCCTAAAGCTTTTGCATCAACCATATTTCATTTCAAAAGTATAATATGAGATAACTGGCGGTGGAATCCCCGCAGTACTGAACCCCTGTTAATTTGGAATTTCGTGTCGTCTCAAATGAAGGACAACATTTCCTTCAATTTTGCTATCAAATAATTGTATCCCACATCATATGATTTCCCTAAATCTTTTGCACGAACCATTTGTGTCCATACATGTAACTTACTATATTAACCCTACCTAGCCGGGGGGGAGGGGGGGGGGTCGAAATGGCCCCCCACTACCAAACTTCTCCGGAACGACAAAAAATGGAGAGCTGAAACTCCTTGACTTTATAGTTTATCATATTGGGGTCATTTTGAGCCTATTTGCATAACCCCCCGACCAGAGGATTATTGATATATTCAAGATGGCGGCCACGTGGGGTACCAGAAAAGTAATGTTTTTGTCATATTTCTTCAAAATTCCTGCTTTTCCGCGACGAAAAGTGGGCAAAGACTATTTTATTTCACATCACATTAATATTTACTAATTTATCATGCAGTTTTGCATAAATTGCATGAATAAAAAATTCGGAAAATCCGACCGAAAAATTGACCAAAAAATGCCGTTTTCGAAAATGACGTCGCTGTGACGTCATCAAAGCGGCCATCTTGGATACATTTTCTGGTAGATCATGACCCAAGGGTATAGTGTGGTAAGTTTCAGCCTCCTAGCTCAAGGAGTTAGAAAAATAATTAAGGGGGGAGGGGCCCGGCCAGGATACGTCCCAAAAAGCCCAGGCTAGATAGGGTTAACTACAGCTGAGTTCCTAAACTTTGGGTGCACACTGTGCATATGATCAATTTCCTGAATTGAATTGAATTCAACCATGTGTTTCTTCAGACTGACGTATGATGACATGCAGTTGTCAGTGTGGTTGTTTCATTTACAGGGAACTTTCGATGGCCTTCATGTCAGCACACCTACCACTACCCTCGAGGAGAGCATATCCCCAACCCCAGGGCGCCGAGCCCCACCCTCTATCTCCCAAACTAGGTCTCGCCCGACCTTCAAATTTTGTTTGAGCATAACAATTCAATATATCTTGGCAGAAAGTTGAAATTTGTGTGTAGTCTGCAATATTGGTATAATTCTGCCACCCGTTAATGAATTGCAACCCCAAAAGGTCTCGATTTATCAAGCACAGACGCCTCATATTCGATCGACTGTATCTAGTTGACTATGTCATTTAGAAATGAGATAAATGTATTAATAGATTAATTACAAGAGCTGATAATTCAATTATTCAGTGTTACGGCACATCCATCATCAACTCTTCTGCTTCGGATGCGGCGGTATGATGAAGCCTCAAAATTAAATTAAGAGAAAGAAGATTGAACTAGTATTGAACTTTGAGTTATGCAATTAATTTAATCATTAAGTTTGGACCAGTATGATTAGCTTTACGTAGCAATCAAGATATTTTGAATTCTGTCTATGGTTATAAAATAAACACATCCAGACACGTCGCTGTCGTGGTTACCATCATATAGCCATATCCCTTTTCCCCAGACCTTTGGCTTGCTCCAGGACTAAAAAGCAATATTTTTCTCCGTGTCTACTCAAACATATCAAATTTGTTTGGATAGAGTGAGAAAGCTGCATGGCTATCATTAAACGAAATTTTAACTGGAGCAGTGCAGACTTTCTTTCGAACGTTATTCCGCATACTTTTTTTTTTTCTGTGACTATATTTCTGCAGAAAATTTGCCTAAATTAGAAGTCATCGGGTTTGCGAATATTTTCATTCAGAGCCACTTGGCAGAGTTAGCGCTGCGACTCTTTCGACATTTCGGATCTTTTCAATTGCCAGATCATTATCGCAGCAGATGAGCTAACGTAGTCAATCTCATGACCAATAAACGGAAACAATATTCCGTTCTTGGGAATATCTTGCCAATGATCAGAAGACAACCGGTAATTGAATAGACCAGATAATTATTCCATGAAAATGGCTTCTGGAGGGTATAAATAGCGATATGCTATTATAAACTGATTGTGGTATGATTATATTACAATATGAATTAGCCCATGTGACATTCAATAACCAGCCCTGGTCCACCACAACAGGCAACCTCATCATCGTATGACATTATTCTGAACCCATCAGCACACAGACCTGTCAATCAGAAAATACACTTGCTCCAGGAAAAACAGTTGGCATGGTTATAAGTATTCCCTGTGTCAAGTTATCAAAAATCGCTCTCAATTGCCAAAATATGATAATCTATATTCTACAAGGGCCTAATTTGCAGCTAATGCCATTTAAGGTTACACGATCCCTAGCAATAAGATTTTTGATACTTTTTTGCTCGCGAAAATATATTTTCTAAATAACAAGCGTCTGGTCCGTCATTCATAATTCAGCCGTCGTCCATTAAAGAATATCCGCGTCCATAATCCAAAGACCGTTTCCATATTCCATAACAGCATTAGCACCAAATCCAAAAAGACATAGTATACATAAACATAGGCTAGTTTCCTGCAAGAGAGAAGCGGTCGACAGTTTTCAATGATGGCGGCGCGACATTATGATAGTCCAAAAATATCAAATCCGTATCGCTGATCAGTATTCTTAATACATATATGTATTGTAAAGTTGCCATCTGGAGAATTATGTATCTCAGTCACGCTTTGATTGTTGCTGTTCATAAGAGCACCTTGAAGATCTTGAAAAGCATTGGTTCATACGGCCCCCAGACCCGGCTTAAGCGGATTTAGACACGAAACGTAATGCCATAAATCTTGCACGTTACGCTAGTATTTTGCTATCAGCATGCGATATGTATCGCCAAATTTGAGAAACTTTGAGTGCTTGGTGGTATAGCCCTGTTTGATAAGTTTCTGCAATAATGTTTTGCGACGTTGATTGAAATCGTCACATTTAACTAGCAACTGCTACTAGACGAGATATGTATACGCCATATGCAGGTTCCACTGCCAATTTGGAGGTTTATAGGTCACTTAAGTAGGTCGAATTTTCATCAAAATTATGTCAGCTCAGAACTTGCTGGTAACGGTCCCCTAATGCACGTTCATACCAAAAATCAAGGTACTAATGTCAACTGTTCTCTCTATTTTGCCAGAGAAAGGATTCGGATGGACTGACTCACTCACTAGCAGGCAATTTGCAAATGAGAGCTTACTTCATAGGAGTACCACGAAAAGTTGAACCACGTGCTTTAATGCTCGCGGTATTATTGTGTGATCTAAGAATTTACTTTTGAGCAACTACTCCCTCATGAAATTCATAATATGGGGAAATTGCAGCTTCTTTGGTTATAAGACAAACACAGTAAGGAATCGGAGCGATATGCAAGAGTCGCGCTTTTAATGCAGCTGTTCATGTGAAGTATCCACACAGCCCCTAACACCGGCTTAAGCAGAATTAGATACGCTAGCTCGGGAGTTGTGATGACAGATCAGCTCAAACAATTCAACTGATGTTAATGGATGAGCATCATGGACGTCTGATGGAGTAAATGCCTTAACATGGGAAACCAGGTAAATGCAAGAATATCTAAGAAAACTAACCTGTGAAATCCGACGTGGTACGGCTTAACATGGGGAAACTATCTACTGGTCTGTGCTAGGTCCTGGTTGTTGGCTGCTTAGATTGTGAAACATTCGATGTCTACCCTAGTCAAACTAAGTTAGCCCTACATGTATCTGGCTTGGGTCGTTGGAACTTGTCTACGCCTAGGCACCCAAAATATTTTTTATCCCTCGAGCTAGGAGGCTGAAACTTATCACACCTTACCCTTTGCTCAAGCTCTATCAGAAAATGTGAAATATTCCAAGATGGCCGCTGTGATGACGTCACAGTGACGTCATTTTCAAAATATATTTTTGGCCGATTTTTTATATTTATTTATATCATTTATTCTCAAAAACTGCACGATAAATTACTAAATAATAGTCTGATGCTTTTTAAAATAGTTTTTTGCCCACTTTGAAGAATTTTCAGAAAACATATTTTTTTTTAGGAACATGACGAGAACATCACTTTTTAGGCATTGATGTAAGCGTCATATCTCACATCCTATGAAAAACTATGAATCATCTCATGCTAATGGTACACACAAGCGGATAGTACCCTGGGAGATGTATCAGTCCGGTCAATTGTTCTATCATAAACAAATTATATTAGGATCTCACGTCGTCTATTTCATACAATGGTTCACCCAGACATCCAGAGTGTGTGTGTGGGAGGGGGGGGGGGGAGGGAGTGCGGATATTACCTTCTGAACCAATCAATATATACTGATATCACCGCAATGTATATTTATATATATATATATGACAAACCGCATTGAGTTTATGTTGAGCTGGTATACGGTTCTACAATAAAAGGAAACCATACCGATCCGACTGATCCGGGCACGTATTGATTTTTGGGCTTACAGCTATTAGTGCGCGGAAACTAGACAGTGAGGTGGAGACAGCTCTTAAATAAGTGTCATGGACAGTAAGGGACTGAAAGCTGTTCGACGGCGTTAAGATTCCCCGACATATATCCACGGCTTCATCGCATCCAAAGAGGTAGGTGTGACAAATCATCGTTTTTTATCCTTTCCTAATGTCGTCATTCCCTGGCTTCCATACCCTACGGTCAGATCTATGTCGTATGCGCAATCTGTCAAAGCAGTACAACCCCGTTACTTTCGAAGAGATGTCAACTGCAGTTTTGAAGAAATCAGCAACAGAAGTTGACAACTTTCAATAAGATATATGTTTACGCCCACGATATCCAGTATAATTGAAAGTTCTCTAGAAAACTGTCTGCTTACAGAGTCTCTCAGTTCAGCCTTGATATGGATGCTCCTTAAAAAAGCTCAGCTCAGGTTGTCAAGTCACAGCTCTTTCAAGTTTCATGTCTCAGTTGTTTTGTTTCGGATCGCTAGATTTTCACGGTGGGAAGGTGGCGAGGGAGTGGGACCTTCCCCAGGGCCAAAGATTGATGGGATTCGAACCAGCGACCCCAGAGTCCGGCTCCTAATCGCCAGCATGGTATGTCGGCGATCTAAACCACTCGGCCAACGGGCCTCCCACAAATATAGAAGGTAGCAGACCGGTAGTCGTGAAAGCGAACATACAGTATCCCTACCGGTATGCTACATCCTATTTTTGTGAGAGGCCAGTTGGCCGAGTGGTTTAGATCGCCGACATACAGTGCTGGCGATTAGGTGCCTGACTCTGGGATCGCTGGTTCGAATCTCGCACGGGACTCGACCAATGTTTCAGCACTAGAATTTGTGCTATTCTAAGATAGTGTTCTCCCAAAATAACGAAAAGACTGTTATACGATCATTTTCTAAATGATAGAAATATCAGATTTAAGTAGGTTGAGGGAGTTGCTGATCTATCGATTTAGCTATAATTATAAGAAGTTAAACCATGATTCTTATCAAGGCAGAACAATTCGATATGGAATATCCATATTGAAGCACCATTCGAACATTTCAACATATTGGTCAAATGAGAAAGCAACATGTGGGCAGCCAATTATTTTTTAACTTTTATTCATCTTATCTGACACCTTAAAGTCAACACCAGTACACATTTGGATGGTTTTTTTAGGAATATCAGTTCTGAGAAATCTTCTAGTATCACCAATTCCAAATGTACTACGTGTAGGTTTGTCACATTCGTTTTGTGTATGGATTGAGATTGATGCACGTGAGGGTATTTTTCTTTCGTTGTTTGGGTGGGGGAGACGGAGAGGGGGGGACAAGATATGACAAATCCGTTTGTCCAAAAATTTAAGATATTGACAAGAAAGGTAAACGAAACAAAATATATACCGATAATTATTTCTGTTTTATTATTTGTCAATCATTTACACAGCTTGGTCTACAAGTACAGAGTACATGGCATTACAAGTTGAAATAACTGGGGAAATATACCATTAGGAAATACTAGTAAGGGTGGGAGATCTTTGACAAAATTCCATTTCTGCATCTCATGCACAATCTTGTTATTTAGCCATCGCCATTTCAACCATTCTCGTCTCGCGAGACTCCCTACTGCGAGAAAGAGTCTCACGTGTAAATGGGAGCCATCCCCCCAAAATTTGGGGGGTGAGTAGGCGGCGTATGATTTTTACCGTCTGTATCCGGCTTGTCATTGACCTGCTGACTCCGCCGAGTTAGAAGCGAATTGCTAAACATAACGTGGGCTATATAATTGGAAAATGACTCTTTCCGTTTCGGAGCATATCAATCGCGAACAAATTATTGTGGGTATGTATACTTGGCCGTGAAAGCGAGTTATCTAATACAGGAAGTAGTTCGTACAGTTCCGATCCATTCTCAAAGAGAGCCGTGTCTACCGCAAGACGGTACATCTTCGGAAAATTTATCCCGGGTTCTTAGTGTGACATGTACTTGATCAGGGCAAGGCAGTTGCAGCATTTCTGTTCTTCATTCACTACTTAGTACTGTTCACACGCCCTATGACATGTACTTTTGTTGCTATCATTATGCAAGTTTTGTTGTTAAAAAAATAAAACTGAACGTTGAACTTTATTTATGGCCTACTCGTTTGAAGCAGCAGATATAAATTTAGTTGACCTAGATTCTGCATTGAAGATCAACCATTGAAACGCGGAAAACAACGAATTACGTCAATTATACCGTATTTTCGCCTGCATGTTGTCTGATCGTACTATTCTTGTTTATCTGATGATGCTAAACAATAATGATCTTGTGATCTTTGGGTTAGGTCATAAATTTTCTGAAGATGTACCATTTTGCGTGTCTACCGGTGGGAGAATAGTCCCGGTCAAGCGAGTGATGTCATGCTGCCTCGCTTTGAGATTGGAGATTCAAAAATGTCACCAGTTTACATGAGAGTCGTTTTGGTCTCCCGCGGGTAGACACGGCTCTCTTTGAGAATGCATTTCAACATGTATTTTTGCATTTGCAAAATTGTAAGCTTCATGCTGCACAACCAACTTTCAATATGTGCACAACTAAAGATATAATCGGACAGACAAATCTTAGCAGCTCTAGTGCAGATTCCTCGATCGAGTCTCTCAATACAGATGGATATGTACTTTTTCAAATAATGTGCCGGATATTTTCCACACGATTAAACAGTTTACTGACATCACACCTTGAACAATTGGAACTCAGAATTGTTTAGTATCAAATTCCAATTATACTAAATTTACTATCTTCAGATGTGGGCATATAGATTGCCCTCATGGCCACGTTCTAACACTTCAACTACATTCAGTTTTCCATTAAATGTAAAGTCTTTATTCTGTACTCCACAGGAAAAAAACGCCTGCTCATAACAAAACATTTTTCTACAACCCCCCCGCAAAGACCATGGCTGGGACAATTTTTGCAACCAGATTATAGATATTGATCAGCAAACTGCTACGGACATCTGCCTAATTTTGATAGACAAATTCTGGACAGGGAATTATTGTCGATGCTGGAACATCCACAGAATTCTGAATGATCCAAAGATTCGCAATGATGTACATAATTATTTCAAGTTAATAGCTGGTGATAGTTTAATTACTCCAAAACCATGAAAGCATTTGACTGAAACGAATTCATGTCCTGTGCCAACGCGAGTGCCTGTGAGTAGCGAGATTGATCTATAAGTCATGTACACATAGTGCGACTGGTAGCCTTGATATAATGCGCAATATTCCTGATGAATGGACCAACATATAGAGAGTCGAAGAACAAAAAAATGACCCCCTTGATAATTTGTATCTCAGCCTATCTTTTATTGTGAGGATTAATGTGGACATCTTGAATGACACGGCCACAACATAAACCTTAGCTCATTTGAACAGTATATTGTAAAGTTAATCCTACAGTACTCGCCGATTTGTTGGATAATGCCAAAGGCAAGACTGTCGTTACTATCCGCTACGGCGAGAGTAATACCCTCCCCCAAGAAAAATAAACATTGCGAGACATCATGCTGCATGCAGTTCGTGCAGACCTGCAAAGTAAATTCGTTATAGTTCTAGCAAGGCCCAGATAATATAATATTTATATGTAAATATTTATGTTGCTAGATGATAGAAAACGATTTAGTATAGCTATTCCACCTACTTCTGCTTTTTTACTAACACGAAATGTTTGTCAACGAAAATTATACTGGACTCCCAACACGCATAAATCACCAAACACAACTACCTTATGCCCACTCTGTTGACAAGAGCCCTGCTAGTAGGCCAGATCTAGCATCATATTTAGATCTAAAGCTTAACAAAGATGAAACCGGCTTTCTCTCACGTCGATTCTACGACAAGATATACAATTAGAATTTTAACATTGTTAACTATCCATTTCTGGATAACAATAGTCCGGACGACCTGCATAAGGCGTATACATATCTAGGCTGGTAGCAATTGCTAGATACTGAGCAAAATATTACTATTTCAATCAACGCCACAGAAAGTTATTACAAACACTTACCACCAAACACATCCATTCAAAGTTTCTCATATTCTGCGCTAAATATCGAACACTGACGGCAAAATACAATCGAAGCATGAACGATCCCTGGCGTTCCGTTTCGTAACTTTTGTCTAATTCTGCTGGGGCTAGGCGCCGTTTAATGAGCATGTGTTTAAAATCTTCATGATGTTAAAATGAACAATCACAATCAAAGTCTGCCTGAGATACATCATACAATATCAAACGACATGGACATTTATTTGGTTGAAGAATACTGGTCAGCCATTAGAATTTTTCATTTCATGTTATATTTGGAATTGACTCTAACTGGCGTTCGAATGATATATTTCCATTATTGACGTGGAGATTCCTTTGTGGACGACGGCTGAATATTGTATGTCAGATCTTACTTAATTGTAGATAAAATAATTTCCTCGACCTAATACACGTCATCCGCCTAATATCCACACATGACACATTACTATGCCCCATGTTATTTGATTAGACTATTAATACCTGACAAAACTTTGCTGATGTTATGGCGCACTGATAAAATGCTATGAATTCGTGCAGTGGTGATTGTCATCTCGGTGTAAAATCGACGCAGAGCACCGGAGCTGTAGAATTTCACCGGAGAGATCTGAACATGTACATGCATCTCTCCTTAAATTCTGATCACTGTCAAGTATCAGTTAGGTGGGCGAAGAATTTTTCTTAATTCAGAGCGTAAAACGGCCACCATCGTCTTGCCTTCGTCATTAAAAACTATCGATTCCTGTGACATCCGCATTGTCATGCTTGCCGCCACATCGCTTGTTTATGTGTTGGTCAGAATTTTTCAAAATCTGTAGCATTAAATCTTGTTGTCTAAAAAAAAATGAATATTCTATAAAGAATGGAGTGTACTAATATTCAAAGGTTTTAAGGTGTACATGTACATATTCAAAGTGGGGGCCCTTACTTTACCAGTACACTGTCATTACTCCTCAGTAATGCTTTAAATTCGATACAGGTACCCTTTCATATCTTCGTTACTACAGCTGTCATTTCTATACAAGTGAAATAATGATATTCGAAATAACACATATAATCCGCTGATATGTCATACAGGTAATGGGACTAAGTTACGCTTCAAATGTTGCAAGAATCGATAATAATCAATTTGAAACCCTAATAATAAGCCACACAAGAACATTGTAATGTGATAACATGGTTGAAATTGTTTATTTTATCTTTTCGCGGTTTCGGATAAAATTTCCATATAATCTAAAAAATTCTGAAAGAGAAAAACCTGACCCTATACAAAACTTCTAGGGTACCCTGCAGTTTCAGAGAGAGTGTTGCCACACGATCCGAACAAACATTATTTATGCCCTCCCAATGTGCACAAATTCATTTTGCATCACAGACAATGTATTTTAACTTCGGTAATAATTTTCAGTGTGATAATCAGTTGGAGAAAGAGAGAGAATTAAGGTTTGACGTCGCGTTCAGCAATACAAGTGTCTGGTCCGTCACTCAATATTCAGCCGTCGTCCATTAAAGAGTTTCCGCGTCCATAATCCAAAGATCTATATCATATAATAACATTAATACCAAATTAGAAGGATAAATCATAGTATACATAAAACTATGCTAATTTCCTGCACGCGAGAAGCGGTCAACAGATTTCAATGATGCCAGCAAGACATCATGATCTTCCAGAAATATGGAATCCGTATGGGTGATCAGTATTCTCAATCCATATGATATACGTTGTGAAATCGTTATCTAATGAAACATATTCTTATCGACAGTATAGATTTTAAAATTGCAAAAGATTCTTTTTATCGAGCAGCTACTTTAGAAGATCTTTTTAGTCGGGTGAAAGAAGACTGTATCTTAGGTTATTTGAGAGAAATCGGTTTGCTGTATAAGTTTTAATGTGTGTATGTTTTAATGTGTTGGATTACTAAGTTATTAACTTGAATACTTAATATTGTTTGATCGTTGCAAAAAAGCTGAAATATTGCTAAACGCGACGTTAAAACTTAATTCTCTCTCTCTCTCTCTCTCACTCTCTAAAGATGTATCTCAGTCACGCTTTGATTGTGATGGTTCATATGAGCACTATGAGGATCTTGAAATACATAGATTCATACGGCCTCTAGCCCCGGGTTAAGCGGAATTAGCCATATGTTACGGAACGTACCGCAATAGATCTTGCACGCTATTTCAGCTATATAGCGACAATCAAACAAAATTATAAGTATTCCAACAAAAGCAAGTTAATAGCCCAGCAATCCAGAAGTGATCAACACAACACACCAAAAACATGGACATACATTAAAATTTATACAACAAATCGATTTCTCTCAAATAAATTGATACGCATCTTCTTTTATCTGACTAAAACGATCTTTTAAAGTAGCTACTTCATAAAAAGAATCTCATACAATTTTAAAATCTATACAGTTGATCGGAATGTGCTTCACTATGAGATTTTCGTGGCATGGAATATACTTTAGGGCTGGTTCCTTTTTTAGGAAATGTTCGTTAATCATGTATGGCTACATCGCCTGATCATGGCTTGATCAGAACGTTTCTGGCTGCTCAGATGAGTATAGCCTACAGTTTTTTGTTATTATCCACAGCATCTCATAAAGATTGAAATAACTTTCTCACATAAGCACAGATAGAGGATCTGAAATCGCTATATGGGATTCCAGCTGGATCAAACTCATTATCTAGGACTCCCTTAGCCTTTTCATCAGCTTCAGCATTTACTTTGATGCCAGTGTGGCTAGGCAAACAAAAAAAAACAAAAAACACAACATCAATCTGTTGATGACATCTACGGTCATATAATTGTAGAACGCTCAAGATGGTGGGATGAGTAGAAGGCATGGCAGAGAATCTGAGAATATGATATATTTGCCGCCTATACTAGACCGAATACCTTCTAGAGCTGACAAAAGAGCTTTGGCTTCGGTAATGGAAATCGAACTTTTATCTGAAAGTCGACAGGTTTTAGTTTTTGAACTAAAGATAGTCAACACACGCTACTCTCTCACCATCTTTAGAACCATCTGTATAAATAGCTTGATGCGAGCTGTATTTTTCTCTCATCAGACCAAATTATTGTGTATACACGAGATGGCTCGTGTCTGCCATTTTACATTTCGGCATTGCTAACTGCCATGGTGGCTTGTTAGGTAAAATATGCTTGATTTGAGTGATTATAGAGACATTATATACATACATGGGTACATATTGACAAAATACGTTCTCAAACATTATTAGACGACTCTAAGCTTTGTAAGGATAGTTGCATTTATAGAGCTCTTCATATATATCAAAACAATTCCCAATCGTCATCCATTTTGTTTGAAACTTGTCAGATGCGTTACTGACGAGGGAACTATATCTTTCGACTTACTGCGAAGAGTATCTGCTTTTCATATCGTGGAATGATAAAAAATTACCATCTGGTCCGAGTATATCGCGAACATGCCTAATATTATTGTTGCACCAATGTTGGATAAAAGCGAACGCTTTTCGCAGTTACCGTTGAATCAAAATGATTCATTTACCATAGCATTTAATTCTCGGGACTTACTTTCCGTCTCAAAAGGTGCCAAGCATGAAATGTATCTCACCAGGAAGGATTTTCTGGTATTTAGCCATATCTCCCTAGTATAATCCGTGGCGTGTCCGACTCCTACTCCTCCTCCTCCGCTTTACTCACTGCACAGCGGGTCGCATAGGTGTGGCGCGCGATAGGGTGGGGCGAGAGACCTGGGGTTCCATGGGCCAGGCTTGCACCCTACAGTAGATGGGTCGACTGCGCATACGCTATGAGTAGTGCGTGATGAGTAGTATAGAAAGGGCACGCGATCTCCCTATCCCTATAGGCGTGGCGCGGGATAGGGTGGGGCGAGAGACCTGGGATTTTCGCTACCTGACATTCCATGGACCAGGCTTGCACCCTGCAGTAGAATGGGTCGACTGCGCATGCGCGATGAGTAGTATAGAAAGGGCACGCGATCTCCCTATCCCTATAAACTAACCCATGGGGGTGAATGAGCAATGGGGTGAATGAGCACTCGTTCTTCTTATCGAGGAGACTTTTGAACTATTGACAAAATTTGTTGACCATGCGAAATCCCCGTCAATATAATGCTGACCATGCGAAATCCCCGTCAATATAAAATGCTGCGTAATTATTTTTCTTTGTATTCTATCGCTCCCACCATTAAAGAGATTTGTATTAAGTTATTGGATGAAGGCGTCTGGGAGGTTAGGAAGGGCAAGAAATAGGTGAGGTAGTTTAGATAAGGCAGATGATTTCATGATTGTGATTTCCCTAAGTAATGTTACGTTCCTCATTTTCCATTTACTTAACCCTATCTGGCCTGGGCGATTTGGGGTGTATCGCAGCCTTCGGGGGGGGGGAAACCAACCACACTATATCTTTGGGTCAAGCTCTACAAGAAAATGTAAAAACATCCAAGATGGCCGCCATGATGACGTCACTGTGACGTCATTTCCAAAAAGAGCTTTTCTGGACGATTTTTCGGTCAGAATTTTCGAATTTTTTGTTTTTGTTTTTTCTTCGCAAAAACTGCATGATAAATTAGTAAATAATAAAATGAAATAAAAGAGGTTTTACCCACTTTTCCATACAGAAAAACTAAATGTTTGAAGAAAACATCACTTCGCAGGTACCCCACATGGTCGCCATCTTAAATTTACCCATGATCCTCTGCTCGGGGGGTCATGTAAATAGGCTCAAAATGCCCCCAATATGATAATCTAAAACATCACGGAGTTTCAGCTCTCAATTTTTTGTCGTTCCGGAGATAGGAGCAACAACAAAAAAATAGGGGGGGGGGGGTGATAGAAAGCATCAGATCTGACATTCAGTATTCAGCCGTCGCCATCGATTGTGTTGGAATACTTATTATTGAAGATTTCAGTTCGAATAATTATCATTGGAGATCATAAACAAGTTTCGCAGGTTTAATACACTAAAATGCAAGACAACTTATCGCATTAAGAAACAATTCTAAAAGACATTCCGCATTTCCAACCTCTTGTTGATTGTTGATATTATTCGGCACGCAGAATTAGATTTTGAAGAGGCGGTAAGATAATATTTGTGTAATTCTACTAAAATTATGATATACTGATGGATCGATTTAGTTGATGATTCAAAACACTGTGGAAGTTGGTCGTCGTATGTTTAAGAGGAAAACATATATTTGTCGCACTTACAACTTATTTGGGACATATTTTGAAACTTTTAGGAATGTTGCGGTGGTTTAAAATTTAGCTTGATGAATCTCACAGTATTAAAACCAGATAGTTTGTTTACTGCAATTGGAGCGATATGCAATAGGTGGCAAAACGTCTGGTGATTAAAAAGCAACCATATGACTCTATAGGAAAGTATCCGTCGACACCGCCGTAGCCTGGTCCTTGGCACAAACCATTGTGTACTGATAACGTGGATAAGTTCATCAGTCAATATATTGGGACAGTTTTTCTGGATGAACAAAACCAAACAACAAGCAGTTGTCAATTCTTGAGTCATTTCTTGCACTGAGTAAGCTAGACAGCTTCAAAAGCTGACATTCTTGTGCAACCAGATCACATCGTATATTTGTCACTTTAGACCCGATTGGTTCATTTTGTTGAAAAATAGAATATATATGTATGTTACCCCTATCCGGTTTGGGCAATTTGGGACCTGTCCAGGCCGGGCGAGGGGAGTATTTCGGACCCCAAAGTATTTTTTACCCCTTGAGCCAGGATGTTGAAACTTACTTCACGTTACCCTTGGGTCAAGCTCTACCAGAAAATATAAAACCTCCAAGAAATGGCGGCTTTGATGACGTCACAGTGACCTCGGGTTTTCCGAATTTTCTATTTATGCAATTTCTCCGCAAAAACTGCATGATAAATTAGTAAATATTAATGTGATATGAAATAAAATAGTTCTTGCCCACTTTTCATCGCGGAAAAGCAGAACATTTGAAGAAATATGACAAAAACATCACCTTTCTGGTACCCCACGTGACCGCCGTCTTAAATTTACCCAAGATCCTCTGCTCTGGGGGTTATGGAAAATGGGCTCAAAATGACCCCAATGTGATAAACTTTAAAGCGTTTCAGCTGTTCATTTCTTATCGTTCCGGAGATAGCGCAGAACGTTTGGTGGGGGGGGGGGTCATTTTGATCCCCCCCCCTCCCCCGGGCCTGGTAGGGTTAATCTATATGATTTTCATTGTAACGTCGTTATCTAGAGAATGATGTATCTCATTCACGCTTTTGATTGTGAGATCGACCTATATGTTCGTGTAAATCTTATGTCCGCACGAGGCAAACAAAAACAGAATATTCCTTCGAAAGCATGTACGACAGTTTCAGCCAAAATCCATCAAAAAGAGCATTATCAGCCTTGAATTGGTCTGTATTAAATACATACAGTCATACAGTATGATCAATTCCCCACAACGGATGCATTTATGGTTCTTCCACAGACGTTGTTCTGCGGGACAAGATTGTGTTCATCTTTCCGGATATGAAACGCACATTTGTTTCATTAGTTCAAGCAGTGATTATACAATCCGTGCTTGATAAAGCGATAGAGGATATCTCACAAGCGCCGTGGCTAATTCCAGTGGGGAGAATTACAACAGTAGCTCTTCTGATTGGAAGTTCCTTGCCATCTTGATCCAATTATATGGTATTCTAGAATGATAGGAATTCCCAATCGAGGCAGTTTTTCTATACCTATTGTACGACAGGGATAAGCTCCGAGGAAGCCGCAAAGATTACATCGGTTACCTTACGGGCGACGCGATATGAAAACTACCAGTGCATCATTTGCCTGGAAATCCAAGACAGTGAATCGAGGAGCATACAACAAGTAGCTCAGCAACAGAACATTGCATTATTATTGTTAAATCTTTCAGTTGGCATTGATCAGCATATATCCATATCCACCCGATTAGACATTTCCTAGATAATCGTCATCCACGAAGATGTTCCGTGTGATTCTTGTGCGCCTGTATCATGTTTATTGGGCTAGCCCGTTATTACTGGCTAAGCTACTCACATCCCTCGTAGCTATGCCAGTTGTCTATTCTTTCCCATGGTTATCGCACACTTTTTTGGTGAAGAGAGTGGTACAAAGAATACAATTCAACCTAAATGGACGCGGAAATCGTCATCTTTCAGCGAAAAATTTCAGTTTACTTCACCATTGACCCCGAGCGCAGTTACACGGTCGGTAATCAGAACGAGTACGGAAGTGCCCACGTAGCCCATTTATCTATTGGAGGAAGCGTCAACACTAAGTTTTGATTATCGACCGTGTACCTGCGCTGAAGGTCAACGGTGATGAAAATTCGAATTTTTCGCTGAAAGACGATGATTTCGGTGTCATTTAGGTTCATTTATATTATCTTACCGGCATGGGAAGGCAAACGGTATAGCTATGAGGGAGGACAGTAGCTATGAACAAGTTTCGACGATGCCAGCGAAACAATCGATATACAGGCGTCAGCCCCGACGTTCAGTCATCTTCTATAATCAAAGCAGTTAATATTACGGTTGCCAAATGTTTATTTCCATTGCATTCCTCCGTAGAGATGCAGAGACAATGAAACATTTATGTCGGACTGCAATTATGTGACGCAACAGCGATTCCACGGTTTGCACTATAGTAGAAACAAAGCTTATATGTGTTGCCCCTCCCAATATACACCAGAAGTCGATTTTAACCCTCCAGAAGTTGATTCCAATTAGTTCACATATAATTTGTGCTGTACTTCAAAACCGGGAATTTGCCTTCTGAGAAAAATGAAAGTATACTGCTTTCCTTGATGGGTCTTCAGTTCTTAAAATGCGATTAATTCTTCTGTCCGATTGAAGGCGACTTGGATAAAGCCATCCTACATATTGTACCGTTACAGAAGTACGTTAAAATAAGCCGACAACGCTGTATATCTTTCTCCTGTGATTATTCGTTCTATTTTCTCAAGTACTTCTCGTTTTTTTTTAGGACGAATGGTTCTGGTAGTTGTTATTTATTCAGATATTGCATGTTATCCAACAGCTATGGAGGGTCAAATAGTGCTTGCTAACTTCGGAAAGTAGCTTTACTTCACCCGATTGGGGCTATTAAACACAACAGTTGTACAGTTAATGCTTCCCTGATTGAGTATTAGAATCTGCTGCAGTGCATGTTACACGAAATGTAGCGGCAGAGCGTGTTGTTATATTGCGTCTGCGATTCGACAGGATTAATATAGCTTTCGGACCTCAACTTGATGGCTTTGTATAGCCCACTTCATCGTGTGAATAATCTTTTGAACGGGGGAAACATTGCTATAGACATCAGACCACTGCTGAATTGGGCCTTTATATACTGCAAGATAACAGTGGCCGTGCAATTAGTACTAACCCCGAATGCCATGTAAACGCACGAAATGCAGACTCAATCATGTTAACGAAATAAAACCGATTTATTGCGAAACCTTATCGTCAAAATCACCCGGCACGTAAGAATTTTCCATCGTTTACTACCACTGACCGTAGCTACCTCAATAGCTCATGGATAATGTCTTAACAAATAATTTATTGTCCCTATACAGATTGAAACACTTGAAGCCAATATCTGTTTTATCCAGAGCATAGAAACAATTTATAACATTTGATGCGCATTATATGCCGGTGTGCTGCGGTACACTGTCCTATAGGTAGAGTATCCGAGGGAGCTGCGGAAGAATGTCCTGCAGACAATGTTAACCGTGTACGAGTGTCCTACGGATTAACCCTATCTGGCCTGGGATTTCTGGGACGTATCCTGGCCTGGTGGGAGGGGGGAGGGGGGCGAAATGGGGGTTGGGGGGGGGGGGGGGGGGGTGGCGTTGACCCAGGTGGCTGAAACTTACCACACAATACCCTTGGGCCAGAATCTACCAGAAAATGTAAAAAAATCCAAGATGGTTGATGACGCCACAGTGACTCCATTTTCATAAACGGCATTTTTGATCGATTTTTCGGTCCGACTTTCCGAATCTTTTATTTATGCAATTTCCATGCAATGATAAAGTAGTAAATATTAATGCGATGTGAAATAAAATAGTTTTTGCTCATTTTTCGTCGCGGAAAAGCAGAAATGTTGAAGAAATATGACAAAAAAATCTCTTTTCTGGTACCCCACGTGCCGCAATCTTCAATTTACCCATGATCCTCTGCTCGGTGGGTTATGCAAATAGGCTCAAAATGACTCCAATATTATAAACTATAAAGTCATGGAGTTTCAGCTCTCCATTTTTTGTCGTTCCGAAGATAGCGTAGAAAGTTTGATAGAGGAGCCAGGTAGGGTTAATGTCCCACCCTGGGGACGACTGTCCGTGTTCTATTTGTTGATATGGAGATTATTTGGGTAGAGCGGGTGTGATGTCGATTGGAGGTGAGTGGATGTGGGTAGCGTAATTAGGATTGGCTGGTTCGATCACGTCACAAGGACATCTTGTCGGATAGCATTATACCGATTTGCTTGACTTTCAAAATGCTTTTGAGTATGGAGAATATTTTGTCGGGCAAGCAAAAGATTTTTTTGTGCGATTTAGAGAAACACACTTGATGAAACATGGAGGACGAGAAATCCTTCAGTAATAGTATATATTCCGTGCGGGGAGCAAGGCGGGAGAGTTGGGAGACTTCACTGCGTGACGTGTGAAGCTCCGAGTATCCGAAGAGGCACACACATTGCCCGACGAAATATAGCATCAATATTTTGAAATTATCAAGTGCATGCGCACTGTGGACTTCGAATATATATAACCTTTGCCTCGAGACGACATCGCGTGCATGCGCACTCGTTTGCGGGGTGTGTTTCGTCCAAAATGTCGTGTAGGATAATCCATTCAAAACTCTCACTTTGTACAGACATAGGGTTGTTTTCGTGACAGTAGACTCACACAGACTGTTCCACCGTCCAGTGATAGCAGACAAAGCGTATTAACCCGCATATTGACCTCTGACCTATTGACGTCACAGTCAGGTGACCGGAAGTAACCTTGGTTTCCGCGCATTGGTGTTTCTGGTACACTTTGTGTGCATGCGCAGGGTAAGAAGTCATTTCCGGTGAGGTGACTGTGACGTCTCAGAAGCCACAGATCAATATGCGCATTAATGCGCATTCTCTACTACTATCATCTGTCTTAGCCTCACACCTTGGAACGGTGTGGGTCTACATATTTTACACGTATAGGTACGGGCCGCTCTTCCTCTGCTACGTGACAAACTAAGGTCAAATATATCAACCCAATATTTCAGTGTCATAGCGGTTAATTTTGGTATTACTCAAAGCATACAAAAGAATTGATTAGCAATAAATTAATTTTACATTCAATGGAAAAAAACATGTAAAAGATGTGTGAGATTGTGAGATATGTTTCACCTGTCATAGAGCGTATGCAACTGAAATAGGGATTGTAATATCATACAATTTAGTAGCGACTGGTACAAGTATTGCGACAGAAAGATATATAACAACAGTGGTACGGTATCTACATTTTCCCAAGGATCAATTATATCATAATCACTGTTTTAGATAATATAATAGTTAAAAACTCGCATAGAAATTTACCTTCTGACAAGATGACGTCATGATGACGTCATCAAAATAATCTTTCGAATGATCCCTTCCTATTTGATTAGAGTGTGGTTTATGATTAAAGTGAAACACTTGTGACCCAAGGTTAGCCATAAACCCATCAGTCATTTTACCCCGGTCTGTAAGGGTTAAATTGCACGCAAATAATTATACATACATGTATTAGATTTAATGCCATATGATGATATTGGATGTGATCAAAATATCAGTCCATAATAACAGCCTGTTTACAGGACTAGAATACAACCAACTCTTATGCTAAAAATATATAATTATTCACAGTAATTTTGATTAATCTTTTTATTATCGGTTATTAACGCTTGAATGTATAAATGTGTATTGATAAACGTGTTGAACTAAATTACCCATGTGTGAAAAGGAGAAAAAGTGTGTAATGCTAAACGTGTTGAAAATTACCCATGTGTGGGAAGGAGAAAAAAGTGTAAGATCAACGGGAAAAACAGTGCAGTCCCGACTGGTTTCGAACTTGCACAATGTCGAACTCGAGCCCGCCTTTCTGGATGCTGACTATCCCAACATACTTACCCACGGCGCTATGGCCTTGACAGCTCCCAACACCGGTTTCTAAAGGTGTCCAATGCATGTGCATAATGGTGGGTCAAATAGGACACTTGTCTTGTAGGACCCTTACAACTGCCACTGTCGCTTAGAGTGTCCGCTTGGCTAACAGTGTCCTCCCCTATAAAATGAAACATAACATGAAGTTATTGCCTAGGACACTCCAATCCTGCCTAGGACAACCCTATCCTGGAGAAGAGGTCACTCCTATACAGGGGACATTCTTAGCCTCCACACCGGCTTTTCTGACGACCTTAATATGCAATTAAGATGTATCTCTTCATTATTATCAATATTATCGTACCTTTTGATTTTTTGTCCGGTTACAATTTTGTATAATATATTATACATGCCCTTGATAAAGTTTATATTTAGGGAACTATTAATTGCGTTATAGGCTCAATATAATAGGAAAATCCCATATATTTTCTCCTATTCAAAGCATGCGACATGCAGTGAATATAACGCGAAATTCAATTTAATATAATTTGGCAACAAAAGCATTCAACGTTATCGATAACTCCTGTCAACATTTTGCACATGTTCGTTGTTCATGCTATTCGTTGTGAAGAGACCTAGAATCTACAATGTGACGCTTTACTGGACGGATCACTACGGAAACGTATATCCGCCTCTTGTTAAAATGCTGACTTGCATTGTGTTATTGCGATCTTGCTCCTGTCGATTTACCTAATTTGACCACGATAATGCGAAATGTTTCTCGCGAAACCTCGACCTTATTCAATTCGAAGTGGTGAGATAATTCTCGACTTATCGACTTTGAAAATGAAGAGTTGTCTCGTTTCTTTCGGCAACCCCCCCATTAAATATTTTTTATTCCTTCAGTGAGGGAGCTGAAACTCACCACACTATACCTTGGGTCAAGATCAAATAGAAAATGTAAAAAAAACAAACAATTAAAATGACCACCATGATGACATCTTTAAAAAAAAGCATTTTTGAGACTACTTTTCGGTCGGATTTTTCGATATTTAAGATTATGTGTTTTCTTCCCAAAAATTGCTCAGTCTTCCTCGCAGAAAAGACGTAATTTGTCTGGTACCCCACATGACCGCCATTTTAATTTACCCATGATCCTGTGTTCGGGGGTTATGCAAATATGCTCAAAATGACCCCAATATGATAAACTACAAAGTCACGGAGTATCAGCTCACAATTATTTGCCGTTCCGATGATAGGGCAGAAAGTTTGATGGGGGACCATAATGGTAGGGTTAAATGCAACTGAAATAAAACGTTTCATTTATGTTTTGTGAATATGTAATTGAGTGACCTTTTATCGTCTCGATGATTGATTGTATATCTCATTAATATCTGCTGGGAACCAATGGCACATCGTTTCAACTCAGATGGATATGATTTGAAAAATAATATGGAATCATGCGTTAATCATTAACCCTACCAGGCCTGTGGGGGAGGGGGAGGAGCAAAATGGCCCCCCTACCAAACTTTCTGCGCTATCTCCGGAACGGCAAAGAATATGGTTTATCATATTGGGGTCATTTTGACCCTATTTGCATAACGCCCGAGCAGAGAATCATGGATAAATTCAAGATGGCAGCGACGTGGGGTACCAGGTTAGTGATGTTTTTGTCATAATTCTCCAAAATATCTGCTTTTCCGCTATGAAAATCGGGAAAAACTATTTTATTTCGCATCACATTAAACATTTACTAATTTATCATGCAGTTATTGCGGAGAAATTGCATAAATAAATAATTCGGAAAATCTGACCGAAAAATCGACCAAACAATGACGTCACTGTGACGTCATCAAAGTGGCCATCTTGGACATTTCCTGGTAGAGCTTGACTCAAAGGTACAGTGTGGTAAGTTTCAGTCCCCTCCCTCCAGGGGTAAGAAAACTAATTAAGGAGGGGGGGGGGGGGGGATTTCGCCCCCTCCCCCCTTCGTCCCCAAGTCTGGACAGGTTCCAAAAAGCCCAGGCCAGATAGGGTCAAGTTCGATAAAATTATTTTGATCGAAAGATGGATCGTTTGAACGGGCACCAATCAAAGATATATAATAAAGTGTTTGACCGAGTAATGCATTTACGTGGAGCGTGGTATCTCACAGCTATCTGCATCAGTACGGATTATAATTGCCAGAAAAAAATAATTACCGGTCCGTATTTTAGAAATGGAGTTTCTTGTATTTTTCCTTCCATGTAAAGGGAAATTATGATTACCTAGGACAGATGTTCGCTTAAAACTTGTATACCTTCATACTCGAGATATCAAACAAATGCGCTCTGCACGTTCCCGATGGGCAGTGAAGCGGTAGAGTTTTATTATAAGATCCGTTCATTGCATTGAAACATGGCATTATTGATTCGATTTATTTGTTTTGAAATCAACTTTAAACGTCGTGTAGGACTTCAGAAATTTTGAACATGTTTTGATTTATGATGAATACATTCGTATGAAACAGCTTGAGCTACCCACGTCCATTCTCAGTCGATGATTAGGGAGACACTTCATACATCAAAGGTGAGAACGTTTTCTTATATGTCTAGCGTTATTCCTTAAAGAAGTATTTGATTTTTATTTCAACTGTAGCATTTTCAATGCCAATTAGCCGAATACAAAAAACATAACAGGCCACCATCCAATTTTGAATATACTAACACGAAATATGAAGCTCGTTCAATAAGTAAACACCGATAACGAAAGTTTGGAATATGATACAGACAATTAACCCTACCTGGTCTGGGATGGCCGAAATGGTCCCCCCCCCCCCTACCAAACTTTCTGCGCTATCTCCGAAACCACAAAAAATGGAGAGCTGAAACTCCTTGACTTTATAGCTTATCATATTGGGATCATTTTGAGCCTATTTGCGTTACCCCCGAGCAGAGGATCATGGGTAAATTCAAGATGGCGGCCACGTGGGATACCAGAAAAGTTTTTGTCATATTTCTTCAAAATTTCTGCTTTTCCGCGATGAAAAGTGGACAAAAACTATTTTATTTCACATCACATTAATATTTACTAATTCATCATGGAGTTTTTGCGGAGAAATTGCATAAATAAAAAAACCGAAAAATCCGACCGAAAAATCGACCAAAAAATGCCGTTTTTGAGGGTATAGTGTGGTAAGTTTCATCCCCCTAGCTCAAGGGGTAAAAAAAATAATTAGGGGGGGGGCATTTCGACCCCCCCCCCCCTCCCCACCAGGCCAGGATACGTCCCAAAAATCCCAGGCCAGATAGGGTCAACGGTAAAGCTCCAAGTCCAGTGTTCATCATCTTAAGGATGGAGATCTGTTGATAATTGACAAATCAGATATTGCTGATATGCTTAGCGAAACGATGGCTAAACACTCTTTGTCGGATAATTATGTACCTATTAAAGTTTCAAAGTTTTCAAGAAATAGAAGAAAAAAGGAAAAGAGAAGAAAATAATGAAGATTATAAGGATAGATTTTCAATTGATGAACCACATACCCGATAACCTGATAATATTCATTATTATACCTCACTGTGTATTCGTTTATTTTAATTGGTTGAGACACAATAAGGAAGTCTCCAAACTCTAACGGTAAGAGTATTTGCTCCTGTCCGCCAGTGGGCGTTTGAGTCGGGTAGGACAAAACCCTATACAATGTATCGCTCTTGTAGCAACGTTGTATTGTGACGTCATGCGACAATCGGATATGACGACTGCATCATGACGTAAAACAAAGAGCATTGCGCTTTATATAATGACGTCGTTGGCGTTACAATAGAAAATGTCGTCTTGAACGTGGATATGTGTAAATACAAAATATTGCATTGACAAGGGTGATCTGTCGTGCCACCCAGCTCAATTTTGAAGTTCTTGGAAATGCCGTTTGCTCAATTCATGTCACTATTTCAGGCCGCCCTATCTCTTTACATGTTATCCAGTCCACATTTTGTCCCCCTGACTCGAGCGCCTACTACCGGGCAAGGGCAAATTACTCGTACACAGACAGTTCGGAGACTTCGCTATTACGTGATATTCCGCAATTCTCGAGGTCTTATGAAAAAGCAGCTCGTCAATGTGATGTCCCACGATCTCGCGCCGATATCATACGATCACGCGCTGACACACGGCAGAGGCAATGTCACACGGCCTCGCGCAGTTATCGCCGGTGAACAGACTCTTTCGTAGCATTGTCGTCTGTTGTGCTGTCATTCCGCTGTAATCACGATGGCGTGTACAGACGGAAAGCGTTTTACGTTACCAACTGATGAAGATTTGGCGAAATCATGGATAAAAAAGACACTGTACGTCTCTTTGTATTGTTTGTGGGGTTTTTTTGGTATAATAAAACAGATATCGCATGCCGTGAGGTGTGATATTCCGCTCCGCACTCGTTGAGCATCACCATCTCGAGCTAACAAATCGTGATATCACACCTCACAGCATGCAATATCTGTACATTGTCAGCTTTTGAAGCATTTATCAAAATCTTCTCTGGAAACCTTATTATCGATTTGTAACAGAGTTTGGTAGACGGGAATTATCCATGGTAATGGCATAATGCCATTGTTTCACCTGTTCCAAAACCTGACCGTACTCAAACAGAGATAAGTAACAATCGCCCAAATTCAATGACTAGTTCTGTTTGTAAAATAATGGAACTTATGATAACGATCGCCTTGTTTGGTACCTAGGAACAGAGAAAAGAAACTCACGAATAGTCAAGCTGGTTTTTAAATACCATTGATCACTTAAATAAACAAATTGCTTATGGATAACAACTTCTAGTTTATTCAGGACGACGTTTCGATACAGGTACTAGTATCGTTCTCAAGTCGTCATAAGCAATTTGTTTATTTATCTACTTCCCAACTTCTAAATGCCACTTAAGGAAACCATTGATCACTTAGTTAGATTAGAGTATAAACATGTGGTTTCTGTCGTTTTGGATTTAGAGAAAGATTGTGCTTCTATCTAAAACTGTTGAATTTCGAAAGACCTTCATACTATGGGATTAAGAGGTCGTTTACCCATTTCCAAGTTCTTAGACAATAGGCAATTCCAGGTTGGTGTAGGTACAACCATGTTTGTTCATTTCAATCAAGAAAAGGGTGTTCCACAGGGCAGGGGTTTGCCTGCTTCTCTCTTTAGTATCAAGATCAACAGTGAAATAGATAAGCATAACATTGAGAGAACGTTCTAGCTTTGTCTAAATAAGATCCAGAGTTGGTGTTTGGAAAAGACTAATTGTATAAATTACAAACCTTGCAAAGATCCGAAACTTTTCTTAGACGGAACTGAAATCAAAGTAGTAAAATAAGTTATATGCTTAGCGATCTTTTTGATCACCGATTAAGGTATTTCATCGTATAAAATACCTGTCAGTACAAAAACGCTCTTGATTTGTGTTGAAGATAGTTCCCAGCGAGAAGTGTGGAGAAGATGAGAAAGTATTTCTTCATCTGTATCGATCACTTGCTCGTTCTAAACTTGATTATGGCTCTGCTGTTTACGACGGAGTGCGCAAGTCAAACTTGACCCTGTTAGACCAAATTCTGCATCAGGGATAAAGACTGACTCGGAACGTTTAGAACGTCACCTAAGGAAAGTTTATATGTTGAGGCAGATGAACTTCCTTCGAAACTCCGAAAAGTCAAAATTGTGGTCCAACTGTGTTTTTGGCCTTATTGTTGGAGTGTGGACCTGAGATACAACACATATCACGAATCGTTAGATTCTTGGTATGTGCTTTAAAATAGGTTAACCGGAAGACTATACTGTGAAGTCATGTGGCTCTGTCAGTATGTCGGCACCTCTTCCCACTTCCCTTATATGTGTTGTAATAGAGAAACCGTCTCGGTCGATTGGACGTGACCCCTTGATTATCTATACGTATGGAACAATCCTCTTGAAGTAATTTGGAGCAACAATATTATCTTTGCTATTAGCATAATTTCGCGCTCAAAGCGATTACTAAAGACCTATAGTCACGTACAAAACACCAAACTCTACTGTACATATCTTTCTGACAAGGACGTAATTTGGAGAATCTATTAATGTCATCTTCGGTTGTAAAATTCGTCAGCATTCAATGTGTTTATCCAAGGCTGCAAACATGGATTCTTTCATGTCATAGGTGTCCCAATCTTTATGGCGATGCCATTAAAGGGAATGTGGACCCGGAAGGACCTGCGACGCATACGTAGAGGACTCGGATGCTCCTTAATTCCTCGCGATTACCCTTTCAAAGAGTATCGAAGAGATAATAAAAAGGCATTTTAACAGTTACCGAAAACACTCGCTCCATATATGCTTTTCTACTGCAGCCGCAGCTGCAAAACAGTTAGTTGATAAGTGAAATTGTACAGATATTCACTGCGTGAAATGGTCAAGTTTCCAAATCCGGAAACCCACCGGAAACCTATTGGAAACTGTAGCGACACAGTTTCCAATAGGTTTCCGGTGGGTTTCCGGGATTGGAAACTTGACTATTTCACGCAGTGATTGCATCAGGATTTGTCAGCTCGAGACAGGTGATATTCAACGACTGTGTAGCACGAGTTTGAATATTGCTTGTCTAGAGCTAACAAATGGGGATATCATATCTCACTGCTTGCA
Organism: Hanleya hanleyi; assembly: GCA_036873755.1. Lineage (NCBI taxonomy): Eukaryota > Metazoa > Mollusca > Polyplacophora > Lepidopleurida > Hanleyidae > Hanleya > Hanleya hanleyi. The sequence goes on from JAVTVY010018006.1 coordinate 50,725, forward strand.
ATATCTGTTTTATTATACCAAATGTTTCTTAACTAACACAGATATATATCAAAATAAAGTTGTTAACTAACCAATGATCTACGTCCGACAACAACACCAATATGACAGCGAAATGTTTAATATGAGATATCGCGGAATTCGATGGGATGTTTTCTGATTGGTGACTTGATCTCTGATCGAAATCAGTTTATTGAGTAAGGTACCAAATTTATTCTTGCAACATGTTGGTGGTCTTATGAAGATTTAAGGCACAAAAATTCCAGAACTTCCAACCCAAGTTGCTACAATTTATTCAGCTGTCAAATGATGGAGCGCGAACTCTGTCCCTAGCAGGCTACTAAATGATTCGGACAATAGAAGAACGGCTACATCGATTGGACCATATTAATTCCGAAAATGAATTTGTTCGTGTAATACTTTGTATATATCTTTCTAGAATAGTCGAGCTTCATAACTCAGAAGTTTTCTGGTTACTTTGTAAATAAAAAATGTATTTCAGCAAATTTTCATAGCAATTCCAATTTCCAAGGTTCTAGCTAGGTGGGAAGATAGGAGCATATTTGGCACCCGACAATCTGAGCCTCTACACCAACAAGACATAAAGAGGCCTTGTGGGTCTGGAGGAAACTAGGCCTTGTCGATATGGAGCTCAGAATGTCGAGAGCTAAATATGCCATGTTCCTATCGTTTCACCTAGCCAGAACATTGTCTTCCATATTCGCGACTTAGGACGAGCACTTATCTCCCCCCAAAAAAGATTTGAGAAGGGGCGCTAATACCCATGATCTTCTTAGCCATTATCCCGGCATCATTGCAAACCGTTTTCTTAAAAGAAAATATTTTTTATAAATGTATATTTTTGTTCATGCGCGCGCTTGTGCGTCGGTTGTGTTGTAGGATTATGGTCGTTCGACTAAAGACGCTCTAGTTCTTCATGGGCGATCACTGGCTACTGTTTCTATACGGATTCTGTTCCCCTCGATTCCCTCGATGAAATATGTGACAAAAAGATCCCAACACCATGGCTATGGGATGGATCGGATATTGCATTTTCGAAAAAAATACCACGATCATTTTACTAAAACGCGGATGGCTGGCGTGTTTAAAAAACAGTCCACTGGAATTTATTTACGGACCACTTCAACAGCCATTTTTAACTCAATTATCCTCAAGCTAGGTCGTCCCTGCGAAAATGAATACTGAACAAAACAAGACAACACGGAAACCAGTCATTTCTGATTACCGTTCTCTCGCAGAATGGTTAACTGATCTGGCATCTGATCGATGTTGTGAGACATGTGGTAACGTTGTAAGACATGTGGTAACGTTGTGAGACATGTGGTAACGAAATATCCACAATATCCAAAATTCAACCCACAGGACCCAGTGATACCAAATCAGAAATTGTATAGCTGGGAATATATGGGAATGAGGTAAATTCAACCTAGCTGAATTTGAAGGAAACGGATAATAGTACATGTATATCATGTTCAGTATTATTCCTCCTAGGATTGAAACTGCTTACTCACAAGTATACGCTATAACTAGAGAGATGATTACAAGTCTGACATAATGAACTAAGCTTTGAGATATCGCAGATGGATGTGAATATGGTGAACCCCCAGTAGTAGACACTAAATTCACTGTCGTCTCTTTTAAGCGATTGAGAGTGGAACTTCAACTCACCTCACCATTTTGAACATTCTACATTTATGATCCAATGGGTCCTAATTGTGCACCCCTTTTGGCTGACCTGTATCTGTTCTCTTATAAATATGAAAATCGATTCATTCAAAGCCCGTTCCTTCTCATTCATCTAACGCTATTGTCATGGTATTGTAGTCTATTATTAGACAGGATGCTTTTAGAATATATGACGCAAGCTTGTTTACGTGGGTTAATCACTTCGATCTGTCTAGAAGATTATTATAAATTGTATCTAGGCCAGATGATGTAATGCATATTTGAGAGGCTTCTTGATTTGTTAGAATGTACTGGAATGCCGCATAAAGTATCAATATCGTAACACTCAGTTATTCGGAAGGGAATGAATTCAAACTGGCTTTATGTGGGCACGTAAGACTGTTACCTTTGCTGCGGACGACTGCATTGTATACTCCTGTGAATTGATTTTTGGCTGCTGTGTAATCTACGTGACTGAACTGTTGGAAATTGGACATTTACTGGGACTCTAAACAACTGAGCAGTGTTGGACTACCAAAATACAGAAAAGTGATTTGTGCACGTCGGCACGGACTGTGAAGGGATTTGTGCACGTCAACACGGACTGCGAAGTATACACCGGTATGGCATTGAACAGTAAGACTTTATTCCACATATATTTGTTGTGTTGACCTTACTTAATTTGTATATGAGTTTAGTATTGTAAATAAATATCTGATTGTTAATCCTTGACTTCACAAACCTTTTCTGTTACGTTCTTCTGTTATTGTAAATTTGACGTGACACTATATAGACAATCTTCTCGCTGTGTATAATCGCTATATAAATGACGCAGTGAAGGATATATATCCACCTTCACTGGATTTGAAGGAAACTACAGATAGTCCTACAGGAACATCATATTTAGATCTATATCTCTATAAAACTGAAGCGGGCATTCTCTCTCGTCGACTTCGCGACAAAAGAGATGATTACAATTTCGACATCGTAAACTATCCCTTTCTAGACAGTAATATTCTAGTGGCACCTGCATATGGCGTATACATATCTCGCCTAGTAGCATTTGCTAGTTCATGTGTTAAATGTGACGATTTTAATCAACGTTACAAAACATTGTTGCAGAGGCTTATAAAACAGGGCTATTCCACCAAGCGCCTCCACTCAAAGTTTCTCAAATTTGGCGATACATATCGCATGCTGATAGCAAAATACGAGCGTAGCGTGCAAGATCTATGGCGTTACATTTCGTAACTTGTGTCTAATTCCGCTTAACCCGGGGATAGGGGTCGTATGAACCCATGTACTTCAAGATCCTCATGGTGCTCATATGAACAGGCGCAATCAAAGCGTGACTGAGATACATCATTCTCTAGATGACGACTTTACAGTGATAATTATGGATTAAGAATGCTGATCAACGATACGAATTTTATATCTTTGGAACATCATGATGTCTTGTCGGCATCATTGAAAACTGTTGACCGCTTCTCTCTTGCAGGAAACTAGCCTATGTTTATGTATACCATGATTGTCTTTTTGTATTTGGTGCTAATGCTGTTTACATGGAATATGGAATAGGTATTTGGATTATGGACGCGGATATTCTTTACTGGACGACGGCTGAATTATGAAGTATTTTTAGTATTCAAGTGCCACTTTCATTGAATACTGGGAAAATATGGTACAGATGTATAATTATATGCCTTCTCCTGTTCAATAGAGGGTAATGGGTTGAAAGATAGGGCAGTGTGAAATTATACCACCTAGAAGCTGATCGGCTGAAGTGCGGGTCAGTAAACAGACAGGCTCTTCTTTGATCTTTCAATAATGAGCAACTGGACCATTTATCTGTTATACCTCTAATATGTTCAAACAAAATTATGGAGACCCCTTATTTTTATTACACGTTCGACAAGAACTGTAGCATGTACAGGTGTTTAGAATTATATAACTAAGACACTGACACGAGGAACTTTATTTAATGGGCTTTAAGTAAGAAAAAGTCAAATCTCCCTATGTATTCGGTGATATGGCTATGAAGTGACACACCTACATAAGGCTGCCAAATTTGGTTCACGAGTATGCATGGAGAGTATGCATGAATATTCATGATGATTTCTCTTCATGTTTTGTTATCTTCTCGTAACCTGGGGAATAATCCCGAAATTTAAAAGAGTATTCAATCTCAAGCCTAGACTTTAACATTTTCTCGTGGGGCCATGTTTCTAAAAAAAACCATCATAATGATACTATAGTCAAATCCACATCGCTGTATCTGTTTTCCAAACGAAATGTCAAAAATCCTTTTTTTATAGTATTGTTTTGACCTCGTAAATATCTAAAACGTAACTTCCTGAGTACCATCTTGATCGCCATTTTGTATTCACACTTTGCTCCTTCCGTCTAGGATTATGCAAATAGGCTCAATGACAGTGAACACAACTGTGAAAGGAAACATATTACCAGACTTTATTTTACTTGTCAGCAAATATAGGAATATCATGGTTTATATATCATTATTTATATGAGCAACAATCAAAGTATTTTATTTTTCTATTTATATTAACCGTACGCGGTTTGAAAAGCTCGCTTTTGCTCTTGAATTCGAATTAAGACAAAATTAGATGGAATCTATTCTCCAGGTGATTTATTGAACTGTCCATCATTCTATCATCCTTAAAATCGCGTTTATTCAAAAACTATGAATGTCAATTACATCCTTGGGGAGCACAGAAAATATACATATAATGTGTTTATAACAATGGCCCTTACATCAAGGGAACATTTTAACATTTTTACTCACCCTGTATACATACACACTTAGCAGTACCCAACGAGGATTGAACATATCCAGTCGTTCGTGTTAAATAACAGTGTATAATTAGATTAGCTTACAGCTAGCCTTAAATAGTCAAACTGTAGGAGTATTCTTGCTGACCACTGGTAGCACAATTGTATCTGTTGCTTCCTCATTAACGTATTTGCTGTAAGAAATTCGTGTGCAAATGTAACCTGTTATTACCCGATATAGGAAACTAAGTAAACCGCAGGTTCCACTGCTGCTGCCGACGCATAATTGCAATATTTGAACAAAACAAACACGATTCCTAGACACGTGGACGGAATAACCTGAAGCGTTTGTGTGACCTGTATTTACTGGATTGCCTATCTTCTGTAAAACTCTGTTAATCAGGTTTCTAGCTTTTTTTTCAATGGGTAAATTTGTTTGACGCCAGTGTCGTCCTTTGTAGAGATTTCCCGTCTATTTTCATGTGCCTCGGGACTCTGTTTCTGTCAGATTGATGTCTCAGTTACTCAATGCTCATGCAATAAATTATGGGATAATTGTCCGCCATGGCGAGGAAGTTCAAAGGGGTCCTTTGTTCGGGACTTGTTTAGCATATACGTCTCAGCAATATGGTGGTTCTATCGTGAGATATATTACTACAAGGATATGCTATGAATTGCTGATACCGGGATGTTCGTTATTATCGAAAATGGCGTCGCCAGGATTTCTGGAGAGCCCAGTACCGTGCTGTTTAATTTGGCGCTGAGAGGGGGTCGTTCGAAACCAGCGACCGCCTCGACCCCCACCCCCCGCGCGCTCTAGCTACGCACTTGATCGGGTCATGAGCTTATTACATACGAGGGATGTAAATGTACCTTACTTTATAGTTCGGTCAATTAACTCAGACAAATGAGCGATTCTGTCATCCCTTTTCCGGATAGCATGGAAAGTTAGATTCTCTATAGCTTAAATCAACTTCTATAAACATCCAACGTGGCCACATGAAGTCATTGTCGTCGAGGTGCTTTGCCTCCAACCATCAAGAAAATAAAATTAACGACAGTATACATATTAAAACTCAAGGAATACCCGGTACCTGCACGAATTAAATTCCAAGCGTTTATATAAATTTAATATTAACATTCGAACGAATTATTTGGTTTGAACATTATGTATATTTCCTTCATGGATTTGAGGAACGGGACACAACTATAGCTTCTCTTCAGAGGACAATGGACGTTTTCGCTAATTTCAGAGGTTAGATATCAATAAGAATGTTGGTGATGAACAAATGAAGTTGTGCTGAAAAAGATGTCAAGTTGTATTCACAAGGATACATTCTAAATTCAGCAAGCAGCATAAGCTGTATTCTCGTATGGCCAACTCACTGCAAAAAACTATTGCGAGCTCACCATTAGAATTCCCATAAATTTCCTAGTCCCCACATTTATCTTAAAAACGAGAACAGTTTTAATGGAGCCCAACGTTTCAACCCAAGACATTCATCTCCTCGAAGCTATCCCCACATGATCTCCACAGATTCAAGTTTGTAAGGGGTCTGACACTGGATTTTCAACTACATCAGTGGCACGTCCTCGATAACACGCTCTTTATAGCTGTTCCCAATTTCGACGAACTGTCCCTCCAGCAGGCAAAACACCCACGTTCATAACATTTCAAATTCTTATTCCTGAACTCTGCTAAACACTGATGATGGTGCTGTATTTTTATACACCACTGTGAGTTATAAATGATATCATAATTATTCATTTCATAAATTGAGCCACATAATTACCTTCGAGAAAAATAAATTTCCAGTACGGATGTTATGTAATCAATTTGTCTGTAAGTTAAAAAGTATTTGATTCATGAACGATTTTCCAGTCTAGAGACTCTTTAGGAACCACCGTATCGGACCGGGTATGTAATATTTATGTTCACGTACTTAAGTTCAGAAACTTTTTTGTCTTCGTCATCGTGACCTTAGTTGATAGGAATTTGTAGAAAATAGTCAATGTAATGTAGATTAAATATATGGTTGGTTGGAAAATGCAACTGGTGTTACCCCATATAAGTACGGCTGATGACGCATTTCTCCTCAGGACAGATAACCTGGAGTAAATGGTTTCGGATAACTTGAGCATATGCATTTTCCGAAGCTCGACAATCTGATATGAGTTATCTCGGAAACAGTTTGATTTACCGATTGCGATATCGCTATATGTCTGGCAAACCAACCTGGACCAAGCTAGATTCGTGTAATACGACATAGAGTAACAGATAGCTTCTGCCATAATAGGGAAGAATATCATTGAGAAAAACACAATCTAGTTATAATCCCTGTGAAATGACCATTATTGATTCAGATATATATATATATATATATATATATATATATATATATATATTGATTCAGATATGGTTACTCACATGCGTGTATGCCTTCCAGGTATATTGGTGAAATACTTGCTGTCTAGCTCAGCTGCTTTGCCTAGATTCTTTGCTCTTTGCTTCCACGGTTGAGTCCAGCATTAAAATGGCTGAGTTTATGGAAGTGAATACCGATTTCTCATTTATTATCCATACACCAACCAAGTTTGATGATCTTTTTTCGACGCCCAGTAAATCTCTGCTCGCAGCGCCAAAAATGTAGCAGTCATTAGTCCGTATAATGAGTTAACAGACGACCACTGAGTTCGAGGTTGCACATTCCCCTTTATTGCAGTCACACAAGTGCCAGGGAAAAACCCTGAATAAACAATATAAATACAGTATAAGAATCTAATAATACAGCAAATATATACATGTTCATACGATATTTGAAAACATGCATCTCGGCGTGATATGTATATAAATAGAGTATGATAGAATACGGCAAATATCACATTGGATAGATATATGATATCAATACCATTCAATTAATCAGTATGGATAAATTCAATAGATATTAAGTGCTAAGGTGCTAATTAGTGCTAATTAGTGCTAATTTAAAAACTGCGTATGGCTTAACAAGTCTGACGTACACTATTTTAATAAGGGCGCACTCTATTTTGATAGAGTACAGGTGTATGAAGTAACGTTACACAAAGGATAACACCACTTACCCTGTCGGTGGGACAGGGGCAAACCAGAAACGGGACACGCCCTATTCAATGGTACATTCTCGTATATAGACACTATAGGCTCCTGTACGAGATAATAAATGTGCTTAGCTATTGTCAAAACACATAACAAATATTTCCCAAACGATGTATTGGAGAAAATAAGAATGTGTTTCATGTAACCCGACATGAACTTACAAACTGCGCTTCAAACAAAGGCTCGGATCACATGAATTACTTGCTGTAAATTACTATTAACACTTCGACAAATCAGTAGAAGCTGGACATAACTTGACAATAAACAAATGTACTTTCCTACTGAAAAGGACAACAAATTATATACAAACTATGTATTTTCAGACAGAAAATAAGCACGACAGAAAATGAGGACTATAAAATATAACCAAAATAATATATGTACAATCACTAACCTGTACGTTGCGGAACAGACTTTACGCCACAGACCAGAAACATAGATGATATTGACAGTGAAATATCGACAGTCTTTTTGTCGAGAGAAAATCCCGGGCGACTGATGCACCTCGGATTTAAACCGGCAAGTTCCAATTAACCAATCAATGCTCTCAAAAAGGAACACATGTCACCGTCTAGCGAATGGCCTTCGAGTTAAAAATCACATGGTAACAGGACCAATGAAATTAAGTGAACAACCATACTGCGCAACGTGACACATCACGCAGTATAGAATAATCCCTGACATATATAAAAATGGACTCTGTCACACACTTCCCCCCATGGTGAAATGACTTCCATGTCATTTGCTGCCATCAGTGAGACTTGTTCGCAAGATAAATAGCATGGTCCTGCAGACTTCATCCTTCATTTCCTTAGAAATGTCTGAATCTGCCAGAGACCGCAATACATTTATCCTGTCAAGCTGGGACATCACATATTCCCCGGAAGTCATCCAAGCGGGTTTCACAGAAGTACGGGTCGTTCGCCTCGGTACAGGCGTAGGACGTTCCAGGACATCCGCTTCGGCAGCATCTATTGGAGCGCATGCAGCTCCATCCCCCGAAACAGTGCCTGTGTCCGCGGTTTGCTCGACATCATGGCCTCTAACCACGTCCGAACCATCAACCTGTCCGCCGTCTGTAGGTTGCTGTTTATTCGAAGAGACGTCCTCTGCACTTTGAACATCGCTTTCACTATCCTGAGCATCCGATCCGTAAGATACCATGGACTCCACATCCACAACATCAAAATCCGACTCATTGGAGTCAGATTCTTCTTCGCTGCTCTCGGCATCTCTAGCCTGCGAACGAGTCCTTGGGCCGGCCCTTCTTCCAGAATCAGCGAGTCCCTCGCTAGATCCGACACCCTTCGTACACGGCGACGTATCCTCTGTGATAATACCTACGGGTAAGAGAATATTTCTGTGAATCACTCGCTTCCTCCCTTCACCGTTTTCTTTCTGTACCTCGTAAACCGGTATTCCATGGCTTGGTTGACGCAGAACAACGTACACGTCATCCTCCCAACGGTCAGAGATTTTATGTTTCCCATCAAACGCTACTACTTTAACGAGAACTCTGTCACCAACTTGGACAACAGCTCCCCGAGACCTCTGATCATAGCCGCGTTTCTGCAATTTCTGGGCCTTCTTGGATGCCTCAGACGCCATCTGATACGAGTGCTTGAGCCTGTCTCGAAGGTCCTCGACGTATTTAGTAAGAGACGTCGAAGCGCGTCCCCTGTTCAAACCGAATGCTATGTCGACGGGAAGCCGCGGAGAACGACCAAACATAAGAAAAAACGGTGACTGTGCTGTACTCTCGTCCTTGGTGCAATTATACGCGTGTACCAATGGAGACACAAACGCCTTCCAGTTGCTCTTCTGTTCCGCCTGCAAGGTTCCAAGCATATCCAGCAGGGTTCTGTTAAATCTTTCACACATCCCGTTACCCATCGGATGGTGGGATACGGGATTTCTGTATTCCTAGGATAGTTCCTTAAGAAGGTTACTCACGAAGTTAGCTCCTTGGTGGGAATGCAGTCGGAGTGGTATGCCGTAATGAACAATAAAGTTGTTAACCTGAGCCTCGGCTGTAGTTTTAGCGGTCATATTCCTGGTCGGAATCGCCTGAGCGTATCTAATGAAGTGATCCGTAATCACCAAGATATGTTGAAATCCACCTTTTGACTGTTCCAATGTCAGGAAGTCCATACACACGAGTTCCAACGGTTGTGATGTTGTTATACTCACAAGCGGTGCCCTTGGACCCAGGTGACACTTCCGCTTAAGGCATCAACCACATCTCTGTACCCATTGAGTAACATCTTTGGTCATGCCTGGCCAGAAGAATCGTTCCTTTACGAGCGCAAGCGTTCGGCCACGACCGGGGTGGCCGGTTTCGTTGTGAACTCCTCTTAAGGCTCGATCAACATGGGTCCTTGATAGAACAAGCTGGCTCTGCATATCGCCCGCGACTTCGGACCTGCGATAGAGAACGCCGTCTACTAGTTCCAACTTGTCAAAAGACCACAAGAATGCACTGTTCTCCCAGCCTATAGAGATTTCATCACGAGTAGGCTTTTTGTTGTCTTTGACGAAACTCACCCAGGCACTCAACAGAGGGTCATTCGCTTGTTCTTGCCGCCAATCCGCCGCCGTCATACCCTGTAACACTACATCGGAGGGCTCATCAAAGACTAGGACTTCTTCGGAACAACACAACGTCTCCACCCAAGGTTGTGAGACTGTCGTTTTACACAACGCTCTGACAGTTTTCAGTCGATATGCGTCCTTCACCGTGTGACTGATCCGTCCGTGGCAACCTGGACAAAGCGTCGGCATCGGCATTCCTCTTTCCAGGCCTGTACTCTATGTCAAAGTTAAAACATCCGAGAGAAGCCAGCCACCTGTGGCCTGCTGCATCGAGGTTTGCTGTAGTCAAAACATAGGTGAGAGGATTGTTGTCTGTCTTAACTGTAAAGTAGTTGCCGTACAGGTAGTCTCGAAACTTCTGACTGATCGACCACTTGGGAGCGGGAAATTGGAGCTTGTGTGCAGAATAATTTCTCTCATACTTCGTCAAACCGCGACTTGCATAGCTGGTGTGGAGCTCAAACGGTTTCCTGTAGTCGGCAAACCCCAAGATCGGCAGAGACGACAAGTTTCGCTTAAGTTGTTGAAATGACTCCTGTTGCTGCTCCCAAATCCACGGGTTTCTAGGCTTAGTTCTAGACTGCTTACTGCGTTTGGTTGATGTCGTCGGTATAAGATCAGTCATTGGCCTGGCGATCTGTGCGAAGTTTTTGATGAATTTCCTATAGTATCCCGCGAATCCTAAGAAACGACGAACATCCTCTGGTGAACTTGGTACCGGCCAATTCACGACCTTGTCAATCTTTTCCGGGTCAGCCTCGATTCCGCTAGCGGAGACAATATGTCCGACGTAACGAACCTTTTCCATGAAAAGGAACATTTTTTCGGCGCTAACATCAGCCCGGCTTCGTCCAACCTCTCCATGACCTTTTCCACGCGTTCAAGATGTTCTTCAAAGGTTCTCGAGAAAATGAGCAAATCATCAATGTAAACGACGCAGATTTTCAGATTAAGGCCATCCAACGCGGTTTCCATAAGACGCTGGTAAGTTGCGGGCGCGTTCGCCAGACCGAATGGCATACGGTTGTACTCATAGAAACCGAGTGGACCGACAGTGAAAGCTGTACGTTGTTTATGATCTTCAAGTATCTCAACTTGGTGATATCCACTTTTCAAGTCAAATACACTGAAATACTTACATCCGGCGACACACTCCAGAAGTTCCGGAAGCCGGAAGTTGTTTCTCTGTAGCTCTTTTTCGCGAAGTCGCAAACTTCGGAACGTCAGATACCAAGGTGTAAACATTTTCGCTTGCTGCAGAAAACGTTCTCCATGTAGTTCATGGCATATTTCCATATAGTGATTGAGAACGTTGGTGCCTAAGAGGACTGGAACCCTATGAGCATACTTACTGTCTGGAACTACCAACAACAAACAGTTCTGTGCCCCAACCGGGAGTCCTTTGATGTCTACAACAGCTTCAACGTAACCACAGTAAGGTAAGAACTGACCGTCTGCGCATTCAATGCTCAGTATGGATTCGAGTTTGTTGATCAGCAGTTGGGACAGATGATCATTATAAAAACTCTCGCAAACAGTTGAAATGGTGGCTCCAGTATCTAAAAGTGCTGTTGTTTCTACGCCTCCAATAAAGATTCCACTCTCGTTCGCTTTACCAACTAAACCATCAGGAACAACTGCGACCTTGACCTGTGCACTTTGTTTGGAGCATTGTGCACGAAAACCTATGGAATGTTCCTCCCCATAGGTTAGTTCCCGTTTAAAGGACTCTTGTCATCAAGTTTTGCACGGCACCCGATTTCAAGATGGCCGCGTTTCCGGCATCTGTAGTATACAGGTTCTTCATCCGGGGCATTCCGTGACTTTTGATATCCACGACCTCTTCCGTGACCTCTACGGCGACCTCTGCCATTATAACCTCGTCCTGGACCATACCGGAAGGGATTCTGTTGGGGATATGGGAGAAAACTGTTATCCATATGTGAATTTTGAGACGGGAAATGTGACAAAGAAGTTGCTGACTGGGGCGATGATTGCTCAACGGAGTTGCTCTGCTGTTTCTTTAGGGATTCAACTTCGTTAGCAAGTCTATGTACCATGCCACGCAATTCCTTCACACCAGTATCTGTCTCCACGGACGCCATCTTGGAAGAAACTGTGGTCTTTTTGCCAGTAGAAGTCGATTTTCTGAGGTTCTGTTCGAATTCAATCTGTCTAAGAGAAACTCGAAGCAAGTCAAAGTCGTTGATAGTATCAAATTTATGGCCAGAAATATCTTTACGCGATTTCTTCAGCCCCGTCCAAAACATGGACCTCAGCATTTCATTCATCTGTGTCCTCTGGACCTGACCTCTGTCAGCGGCCTTGACTAGAATATCCTCAAGTTTACTTCCCCAGGGTGAGACATCTTCGTCTTCCTCCTGCCGCGCACTGTAAAATTTGGCTAAAAGCGATTCTTTACGCTCAACGACGCCGTAAATGCTGTTAAACTTATCGACGATCTCGGTGATATCTACTCTTGGGCCCATGCGCATAACCACTCTACCGGCTTCCCCTCTCAACGACTGTCGGATGGCCTGTGACAATGCCGGCTTGGAGTAGTCGCCATCTTGGAGTAAGCACGTGAATTCGTACTTCCATAAGTCGTAAGTTGTCTCCCCTTTCGATGTCTTATGATCACCAGAAAATGTGGAAAGACGAGGAAGATGGAATGTACCAGCTCGAAGTTTCGCGGAGGACTCCTCATGGGTGGGTGCTTCTTGTGTAGAAAGATACTCCCTATTCCAGGCGGTGAAATCCTCTGGTGTATCTGCTTTTGGTTTCACTTTCATTTTACGCAGTGTCTCGCGGAGTTGGCCTTCTTCCGTAGGCTCTTCTGTGGGCTCCATGGCTATGGAACACGGGAACACGAGAACACGAGATATCGGGTCAATGTAAGTAAAAATGAAACGCGATTACACAGGGCACCAAGTGCACGGAAACTGCACGAATCAGATATACTTACCACAGGCAATGCCGGACGCGAATCGAATATACTTACCACAACCAATGTCGGGCGCGAATCGAATATCCTTACCACAAGCTATGTCGGCGCGCAAAAAAAAATGTGAACAAATGCAGCGAACAGAGAAATACTTACCAACAAACCAATACTTACCTACAATACCAATACTTACCCACAATACCAATACTTAACCACAATACCAATGTTTACCTACAATACCAACACTTACTCGTTGGCTAGATACTTACCATGCTAGAAAACCATAAGCCTTAATGTGGACAAGCTACGAATTGAGAGCAACGGTCTCCGAGAACGGCCGATGTAAACAAGAGGTGCACGATAGGTATACCGAAACACTGAAGTCAATTTAGATGCTTTTCAAGTCTGTTAGGAAGCATTCAGGTAAGTATAATCTAATATACAAAATCTTTTTTTAAAGTTTAACTTCTTTTTAGTGTGTAGGTTTGGGAAAGATTGCAAACAAACAAACATACGAAAGTGAAAATTGTACTTTGGCAAAAAGAATGACAATTTGTAACTATTCACAATAACCAATCAAAGTACTTAAAGTACTGATGTTGGGTTTACTTGCATCAGAGGAGTTTATTAGTCCCATATTTGGGAAGAATGGTGGTGTTCGCTTGACATAGGGAATCGTCCTGAAGCTGTTCGGTTTGAAGGGCCAAACTTTCACTTTTATCAAAGGGATATGAAATGGACCATTTTGTACAGCCTTCATGCTGAATTATAAGACCCGAAATAATGAAGGACTGCAGATGCACGAACACGGATTTATGGCTCACTAAAGTTGGTAAGTTGGTTTATTTTCGTATTTTTAGGCACTTTTCGGTGCGGATTTTCTCTTGTTACAAAAATAGGACACCTTTAACCAAAACCAATTTTAGCTATTTTGACCAACAAATAAGTCTAAATATGATTTTGGTTAAAGGTGTCATAATTTTGCAACGAGAATTTTGGGGAGAAAATGTCGACTGTAAATGCACCGAAAAGTGCAAAATACGGCAGGTTTGAACCACTGTAAGTCTGGTTGTGTTTGTCTGTAGGTCTTGATTATTCTTCATCTTTATCAATTCAAATGGTCAATTTGGTGCTTTTTAGACAAAAATTAGCCCCACCAGCTGTGTGTGTCAAAAACGCATTGAGGACGATTCCCTATCTAAAGTGAAGATCATCTTTGTGATCTTGCACTATATATGAATCATAAATTTTGTTGTAAGGTAGCTTACCAAAGATTGAAAAATGTTCAAAAATATTAAAATTCATATTCGTAATAATAATTCATAAAGTGCCATATAGTTATAGAACAACCTCAAGAATATGTGTGTAAAGTTTGTGTATCCTGTAATTTTTGTATGGCTCCGTAAAGGACCATCGCCGATATTGGACAGATCCACATTTGTTTGACACACCGTGTACGTTGCTGTCCTCTCACCGTGACGGGACAACCACAGTTATAATCATCCAGTCTCAGCCAATGTTCACTAAATTTGCATTTTCCCGGCATCGGCAAAATTAGCCCAAAGCTAAATTCCAAACCAACGAACAATGGCGACTGCAATTTGACCAGTTCAAATGGCGACTGTTCTGATACGTAAAGTAGTACAGATGTCAAGAGCGTGAGCCAATCAGCTGTCGACATTATGACCTCGACCAGTACACGTCACAGAATATGAATATTAATTCAGCGGGAAACAGTCACGAGTTTAGTTCAACCAATGGACTACACAAAATATGTAAATGAGCTGTCTGACCTCGTTCCAATCTGGCGAAGGGTCACCAGCAAACACGTTTCACGGCTGTTTGGATTTTTATTCCGCAATAAATTTCGCTGAACTTCAGAGAATAACTTAGCGTTTTCCACTCATTTTCCCGGACTCTGTACATATATTTCCTCTGACTTTCCATGTCCTTTCAACGAAATTCCATTACTCTTAGCGCCTGGAATTGCATGGCTTGTGCGAGGCCTGTTGTGAATGCTGTAAGGGGCATCAAATGAGAACAGTCTCCGGGCAGGAGATCAAAACTACACATGTGCAGAAGAAAAAAGAAAAACTGAAAAGTGATACTAATGTAGGGTTTACCCTTGGTAAACCCGACAAAAAACGAAGTGTATACACTACTGCTGGAGAAGTCGAAAGAAAGTAGTGTTGGATATTTTTTACAAAACAGTTAAGTCCCGGTACCGAATATATCGATATGGAACTGGAACATTCACAAAATAAACTGGCAACGAATAATATTAGCATTACTGACAAGTAATAATAGGTGCATGTATGTAAACAAGATTACTGTAACCTGCAACACTATCAGAGATTTGACAAGTAGTAATTGTATTGAATAGGAATGCTAATATTATTTCTGAAATAATCAAATAATTCTCGGTTATATCAAAAACAGTCAGTTCAGAGAAGATGTTCAGGTGTAATGAATCTATCAACGAATCAATGTAAATCTGTATTAGGCAAACACTATGTTCAGATATAGATGTTCAGGTTTAATTGTTATTTGCTGATGTGTGTGAGAATCATTTTATTTCGGTTCAGAAATGTTCATCAAAGTCATTTGTTAAAATCCTGAGACGGGAAATCAACATCCGGTAAATAGTCCAACCTCATTGGCACAACTGCTGAAACAATCACAGTCCAGATCGGGATGTTTTTTAAACGCAGCTCACCAACACAGTTCCAGAGGCTTGATCAAGAGATCCATTCCAGATTAA
The DNA here is from genome assembly GCA_036873755.1 of Hanleya hanleyi. Taxonomy (NCBI): domain Eukaryota; kingdom Metazoa; phylum Mollusca; class Polyplacophora; order Lepidopleurida; family Hanleyidae; genus Hanleya; species Hanleya hanleyi. The sequence goes on from JAVTVY010018006.1 coordinate 66,631, forward strand.
TAAAAGGCTGCACCCAGGAATATCACAGTTTAAAAGTTCCTCTCATATTTTGTCAAGTCGATGTTCCGGCGCCCGTACGGTGTAGTGCCCACGTTCCAAGAGCGTCTTATTGGCAGGGAAGAATCATCAAACCTCACTGGAGGCTCCAAAATGTAGCAGTCAGCGATACGTATCAGCGATACGGATTTGATATTTTGGAACATCATGATGTCTTGCCGGCATCATTGAAAATTGTTGACCGCTTCTCTCTTGTAGGAAACAAGCCTATGTTTATGTATACTTTTGTCTTTTTTTGGTGCTAATACTGTTATATGGAAATGGAATAGGTCTTTGGATTATGGACGCGGATATTCTCTAATGGACGACGGCTGGATTATGAATGACGGACTAGACGCTTGTAATTAGTCCGTGTAATGAGTTAACAGACGACCACTGAGTTTGAGGTTGCACATTCCCCTTTATTGCAGTCACACAAGTGCCAAGAAAAACCCTGAATAAACAATATAAATACAGTATAAGAATCTAATAATACAGCAAATATATACATGTTCATACGATATCTGAAAACATGTATCTCGGCGTGATATGTATATAAATAGAGTATGATAGAAAACGGCAAATATCACATTGGATAAATATATGATATCAATACCATTCAATTAATCAGTATGGATAAATTCAATAGATATTAAGTGCTAAGCTTACTATTTAAAACTGCGTAAGTAGTAGGTAAAGGTGATTTAAAGTCGTATTGACCCCAGAAATTTGCATATTTGAGGAGGAAACGAGGAGGTGACAGCCAATCAGAAGCGAGTAAAATTTGACCTCAGAAATTTGCATATTGGGGCGGTCACGGGGCGGCTCTCGTCCAATCAGAAGCGAGTAAAATTTGACTGGATGTATTCCTCCACGGTGATGTGGTCCTGGCGGTGATGCGGTCTGCCTCCGCGGAGAAAAAGTAGTCCCTAGACTGGAAATACGCTGCATGGTCCGATGGGGTCGAGTGAGGTATCAAAGTGAAGCTTATCGGTTGGTGTGAATGAGGCGTGACCTTTGGACATGTATAGACTTGTTTGTCTGGGGTTTTCCCCCGTGCCGCCATTGACTCCCAAACTGGTGGGTTCCAATGGCGGCATCGAGTAAGAGATCAAGGCATGTCCTGACTTGTTCTGCGTTGTACAGTTCTGCCATGCGGAGGATGGGTACTAGGATTTCGCTGACGTCCTAGTAATAAACATAATCTATAGGTGTTGTACCATGTTAATAGGATCAGTCTAGCATCTGTACCACCCTAGGGTCGAGCGTTTATTGTCCCGTGTATCTCCACAGACAATCAACAAACAAAATGGCGGCTCCAGGATGGTGTGGGGACGCCCTTTCCACATCACGGCGTCGATCCTAACCATAGCGCCATCTGCACACATTGACGCAAGGGAGACAACTCGTGTGGCCCAAGGGTATGGAAATAGCCGTTTTGGAGCTAGGGGAGTTACTACTGGTCCAATGGGGTCATATGAGGCATCAAAGTGAAGCTTATGTGAGGGGGCATCTGATGGGCTAAGTGTGGGGTTGAAATAGTGGCATTCTGCGCATGCGCGGTGGCCCAAGGGTATGGAAATAGCCGTGTTGGAGCTAGGGGAGTTACTCATGGGCCGATGGGGTCGAGTGAGGTATCAAAGTGAAGCTTATGTGAAGGGGCATCTGACTGGACTAGTGGGTTGAAATAGCGTCATTCTGCGCATGCGCGGTGGCCCAAGGGTATGAACATAGACGTTTTGAGAGCTAGGGAAGCACCTCATGGTCCAATGGGGTCGAGTGAGGTATCCATGTGAAGCTTATGTGAAGGGGCATCTGACTAGACTAGTAGCTTGGGCGTTGTCACCATTCTGCGCATGCGCGGTGACCCAAGGGTATGGAAATAGACGTTTTGAGAGCTAGGGGAGTCCCTAATGGGCCGATGGAGTTGAGTGAGGTATCAAAGTGAAGCCTAGGTGAGGGGGCATCTCACTCGACTATTGGGTTGACATAGCGTCATTCTGCGCATGCGCGGTGGCCCAAGGGTATGAAAATAGACGTTTTGAGAGCTAGGGGAGTCCCTAATGGGCCGATGGAGTTGAGTGAGGTATCAAAGTGAAGCATTCGTGAAGGGGCATCTGATGGGTTGGTGATGGTGCGGTAGGAATATCATTCTGCGCATGCGCAGATGCAATGCGGAGCTCTCGTCCAATCAGAAGCGAGTATTTCAAATCCGCCACGCAGCTCTCGTCCAATCAGAAGCGAGTATTTTGACCCGGTGCATTATGGGACATATCCAAGATGGCGGCACGTATGTTCAAGATGGCGGCACATCCGGTGTCGAATGCGCAGGTCACGTGGGGGTTGTGACGTCACTTCCGGGTTTTTTCAGAATGCTCAAACACACGACCTCCAACTTTCCCGACGGGCCCCGGCCCCCCAGCGTGCGCGTGCGCGCGGGTTCTCCGGCCGCAGCGCGCGCGCGTCATCCCCGGCAGTGCGCGCGCGGGTCAAAAGGTCAAAGGTCACCTCCAGGTCAAAAGGTCTCCCTTTCGGCAAGGTTCGGAGAATACATAGAACTTATAGTCATAAACTTAATCTATACGTGTTGGACGAGTCTCTTCACTCACCGTATACACGCACCTCAATGAAATGCCCGCTCCAAACCTAGACCAAAACACGTACTTGGTCTGTGGGCTGATTTCATTGGCTCTCTATTTTACTATAGTGCTCTTGCATTCTAACCTTGATGGGTTACATTTTGGCCCCATCCTACACCACTGATTTCAGTTTGACTGAATCTTCACATTGGGCATTGATGCATTATGAATAAAACACACAAGACAGGGTTTTTTTTGGTGAGATCTCTTTTTTTTATTCAGTGAACAACAACAACGTGAGAACAACCACGTGAAAACTGAAGCCCAGAACAAGGGGCTTGTACATCGAAAGAACTGAAGCCCAGAACAAAGGGCTTGTAAACTGAAGCCCAGAACAGGGGGCTTGTAAACTTAAGCCCAGAACAAGGGGCTTGTAATTAACTTAAGCCCAGAACGGGACTTGTACATTGAAATGATGGGCGGCCCAGTCATAGACGAGTACATCGCGGTCCTCGGCCTTGGGGTACTCGTCAAACATCTGTACGATGGTAGATAAGGGTCTTCCCCAGCATCGATGGTACAGGTAAAACAAGCAATATTGTCCGCACACGCCACTGGTCAGGCTTTGCAACGTTTGACTGTTCCAACACCACGACTCTGTGCCTTGATCCATGAAGTCTGTTAAATCGGGATGGAGGGGTGGCAGGCCGTACGGGTCAAAGTATTCGCCCTGCTGTTCTGTCAAGTACACGGCCACCCAGTGTTCACCGGGCCGATCTATCGGGTCCGTGTTGAGAACGTAAGCAGCAGGATACATACGGTCTAATGGAAACACATCTCGGGCGAACACCCCTTGAAAGGCCATACGTGTCTCTGGTCTGTATCCATGTTAGGTGGAGAAGTTACACAGGACGTTGCGCGCCTTGTCCACTTGAATGATGTTGTCAAACTCGGCGTAGCAGATCACATTGACGGTGGTCGCCAGGGCTCGTGCAAAGTGGATTTCCAACCGTAAGTTGCCTTGCTTGGCCAGGGCCAGCTGATGGTCGTTCTCTAAGGTGGGGGTCAGATCGAAACAGAACAACGTGTATCCGTTCGCGTAGTGCTCCCGACTGATGAAATTCCCTTCGTCCTGGTTGATTTGACCGGTGGCTGTAAACAGGCTCTGATAGGCTCGAATGAAATTCCTGCGCCCAAAGTTCGGTGTTAAGGCCGTGGCTGGCACCTGTTGTCCATCCACATGCAGGGCCACAAAATTGATGCCGAAATGTTGAAAGTCAAACGGATTCTCTGGGTAGGCACCGCTGAAACTGGTATTTTCCACACAGGCCAGGATCAATCGCTTGGGTAGTTCCCCCAGGAACAGGTTTTCTTTGTTGGCGCTCATATTTCCAGCAGGCACAGAGAACACTTTGGTTTGTACACGTCGGATAGGGTACTGGGCTGGTTTTGTTTCCAAGGCTTTCATGTGCCCCAATTGAACGGCTGGATTCGGTTTCACTTTTCGGACATACAGGACTGCGTCTTGGATGACAATCTTATAGTCCGCTGCATGCCCCTCTACGTTAGTGGCAATCAAGGCGAAGGTCGGAGGCGCCCGTATCAGTCGGATTTTGATGGGGATCTTGTTCAAGAGGTACCGGTCTTGCATGAACATGTCTGCGTGCAGTCGACCCATCATATCCACCGAGGCACTGTTCGCAGTGAAAGCCTTCCGTTTGTTATATCCCACATTGTCCACCGTGTCCATGTGCTCGGACGTGTCCTGGTAGAATAAAGCGGTTGTCAGTTGAGATTTTTTAGCCTCTCGGCCATACGACAACAGTGTCTCGATGTAGGCTCGATATGGGTACGTGTTGGTGGAGTCACTGATGAGTTTGTCGCTGAGAAATATATCCACCTGTTGAAACATCGAGTGCAGCCAGAGATTCGTCGGGCCCACCGTTGCAGCTTGGACGATTCTGGTGCCATCCCCACTGACCACCTTGGCTTTCACATACAAGTATGTAGGGGCTAAATCCACATAGGCCGTATCCGCATTACTGATGGTGAACTCGATGGGCCCGGTTTCGTTGATGCTGGAGAGCGGGAGATGCTCCACCCATAATCCTTGTTCGACACTGGTCTGTCTGGACGGCACGGTCCACAAATCAAATTCACTGTTGGTGGAGGGGCAGGAATCGGCGTGGATCAAGGACATGTTTTAAGAAAAGATATCCTTTGTCTTCTTCGATGTGCGTCGTCGCTGGGTCGGTCGTCGACTGGTGCGTGGTCTCGGTGGGGCGCTCTTTTATTCCCTACGGTGCGTTGTGCTTTGGCCACCATACGCCTCCCGCTTCTTTGGCCCGCCGTTTCAAGGCTTCTTTGGGTGCCGTACCTCCCAAGACATCACCGGCCACTTCCAGTCCACTGCGTACCGCTTGTTTACCGATTGCTTTCACCAAGGGCAGGAACGTTTTGACGATGCTGCCGAGTATGTTCCCCAGTCCATGTCCTCGTTGCATGCGTGCACCGCTAAAGACCGGAAAGCCACTCCCGGCCTGTTGGGCATAATAGTCCATATAGCTGCGTGCATCGCACTCGTAAGGTACTTTCATTATGCAAAGTGGGGAGCACGTGCTTGTCGAAAATGAAGTGTCAGCACCACTTTTCCTCGTTCGAATGCCACCGGTCGTCCCGTGTCATCTCTTATATCCACCGTGATCGTGTTGATGTCAGTTTGTCGTACGGGCAAGTAGAGCATGTGGGTGAAACTGTGTGTGACTTGATCTCCATACGTCTTTTTAATGGGGACCACCCGTAACAGAGGTGTTGATATCGCTCACGATGTGGTTGTCCACCACGTCCGAGTAGACGTAGAGTCCGTACATACCCGACTTCATATCCATCGGCATCTCGCCATGGTGTTCGGTGGGACCAGCGAACGTCTTTAGATCGAAACCCAGCATTTGCTGTAGGTTAGGACTCAGTACGACACTCGCCTTGCCGGAGACGATAAGCTCTGCCTTGTCGTTGTGTGCGTTGTAATCGAAGTCCACGTGATTCTTGAAGGGATAGGCTTTGATGGGTTTTGAACTATTCGTGACCTCCCGTAGAGCCTTATAATGCAACAGTCTTGACAGCCCACCCATGAACTCCTTGGGTGTATCGTATTGGCCTTCGAGCAGGGTGAGTCGGGTGTTTTTGCCTTCGTAGGTCACCTCGTACCACACTTCATTGGCTCGCACGTTGTACCACGAGTAAGGATATTGGATATCCACGAGGCCACATTCCCATCGTCCAGGTAAATGCAACGGTTGCGGTAACTGGGTGACATACTTGGCCACGGTGTTGTCAGGAAACACATCCAGCGAACTGTTACTGTGTAGGGTGAGGTAAAACATGGCGACTGAGCTGTCCTGCTGCTGCTGTTGGTTTTAATAGGTGTTCCAGGCCTTGGGCGGTTGTGTCCGGCGTCGTGTTCGTCGCGTTGACTTGCTACGTGTCACGGCTCTGGAGATGTGGGGTGTCCTGATCGAGGGTGCTTTTTTAAAGGTTTGAAAAGAAGGTGCCCGTTGTGGTGGTGGTGGAGTTTTGGGGGGTGACTCCGGTTCCCAGTCGGATTCCCAAGAAGGTAGTGGGCCACTCGGCGATTGCTGGGTTCGCTGCATAAAGGCCCAGCGCTGGGGGTTCCCCACCAATTCCTGTGGTACATGCATGTCTTTCAAGCCTTGAGCGAAGACCTCCCATCCTCGAGGATCCGTGTGCGACCTGCGTTGACGCATCAGATCATTCACTAAATCCGTCATGTGGGTCCCGGGGACCACCTGATTCTGTACCAGGAGTTCGCCTTAATCATGTTAGGATTCTGTTTCACCCGTTGTAATACCAGGCCAGCTTGTTTCTTGAACGATGCAGGTACACTCTTCAGCACTTCGTCTTCCACCCACTGTGGGGCTGTGGGGGCTACCCCTGGTGATGGCGGCTGTTGGAACGGTGCTGAGATCGGCGGTCTGTCACGTGGTGGTGGTGGTGGTGGTGGTGGTGGTGGTGGGGTAGACAGGGTTTTGTATTGGTCCATGAACGTCATGTACCGTTGAAGCGTCTCATTGTACCGTTGTACTTTCTCACTGTCGCTTAACCCCGGTCTCTGTAACATGTGTTGCATCTCTCCATCGAGGGTGTTTATGGTCTTCACCGTAGGTGGGACAGGGTAGGGTGATTGGAGGTTTTGAAGGAATCGTGGTTCGACGAGGACCATTTTTTTCGTGTGGTTCATTGTCGGCCGAAGAGTCCACCCAATACTGGACCCAACACGGAAGCGGCCAACGGTGCTAAGATGGCCCCGAGAAAGCCGCCTTTCTGTAACACCTTTTTCTTTTGTGTTTGAGGGATCCGCTTCTGGACTAGGGTTCGGAGACCTGTCTTATGCTTGGCCAACTTGGTCTTCTGAGCCGGAGTGAGTGGTACGTTGCCTTTTAACAGGTTGTACCCGATCTCGCACAGACAGCGTACAAGGTCAGGGTCCGCACCGCGTACAATGGTTCGGACCAACTCGGGTGGGGCCGTCTTCAATACACGGAGCGTGGGAGCGTGCTTCCGTACTCGCGCAGACATCATGTACAACTAATGCCAGAACCCACAACTCTGCTCTTTTTATCTATCTCAGAGACAAAGTCAACCCGGCTGTGGTATTCATTCTTTTTATTATCTCCATCATCAAACACACACACACAGACCCCAGCTGGGGGAGCCACTGTGGGTGTGTTTACATTATTTTTGCAAGTACACGTGGTGGGTCTCTCCGGGAAAGATGCCGGTCCGCAGTCGAAGGTGGTCGGGGGTGGCTTGCTTGAGGTCGAAGAGCATATACCCGTGCTGAGGGGTTGTCGCATCTTTAAAGGCTTCCAACGCAAACGGTGTGCGGCCGGGATATATCTGTCTCGCCAGGTGCAGCAGTTGAGTGGTATCTCTAGGGTTTTTGAAGACCACCAGGTAGTGGGCATTTAAGCTGATGTTCCGATGTTCTTTGTTTTTACTGAACAGATTCTGCACAATGTAGATGATGCTGAGCCGTCGATGGTGGCTGCCTTTGGTAAAGAGTTGGGTGACCCGCGCATCCGTCTCCGCCATGAGATCATCCAGAACCACCAAGGTGTCGGGTTCCAAATCGGGCAGGTTGGGTAGGCCTTCCACGAACGTGATTTGGGGCATTGCTGCATACGCTGCCTGCCATTCTCCGTAACACCACACGACTCGGGCAATGGGTGGGGTGATCATGCTGTCGGCGTGTTGAAGGAGCTTCCTGACGAAGTGCGTTTTGCCGGAACCCGTCGGTCCTGCGATGAGACACGTGAAGGGATGCTGCCAACGGGGTCCATGGTTCGAGGTGTATCCGTTGTCGTGGTAACCCGCTTTTGTAAATTTGGTACGAGTGAACTGGAGTGGTGGTGGGTACAACGTCGGTCGTCGTTGTCTGTACACTGTCAGGGATGATGATGGGGGTGGGTACAACGTCGGTGGTCGTTGTCTGTTCACTGTGAGGGATGAAATCCGGTGGGTCTTGAGACGTAGTGGGTGTTCTTGATGTAGGTGTAGAGCTTACACTCGACGTGGCTTGTACACGGGGTGTGGTGGTGGTGACTGGGCTCGATACGACTGGTGCTCTCTGTAGACCGGTTTCGCTGGTGGCTGGTGTTCTCAGTTGGTTAAGTAACGTGCTGACATAGGCTACGTCGTAAAACACACCTCCGTACAACACACTCAGCAGGGTTAGCACTATCACCACAAAACCCACTTGCGCTTTACGCGTTTTGGGAGACGCTGTCTGCAGAGGCAGCTGCTGTTGGTCCATATCACTGTGGTCGGACGTGGAATGAAGGATGACGGCAGTGGTGTCTGGCTTTATAGTCGTTTCACCTGGTTGGCAGCGACCCAGGAATTGAAGGAACTGGGCCAACCTTGCCATTTCACGAAATGAAACAGTTTACCACGTCGACGTTCCGTTTTCAAAATCTGCTCCACCGTGTAGTAGTCTTGCTGTGCTTTTACGACAGGCTGTAATTCCGTCTCGTAAAACGTCCCTAGCAACGGTTCCCCTTGAAGATCTTCCAGTTCATAGACTCGCCGCTGTCGGGGTAGGCGCCGTTTAATCAGGAAGTGCTCATCGCTCCAGTTGGGCAAGTAACTTTTCTCGAACTTGCCCTTGACTTTACTGATCCGTACAGGGTCCCCGACCTTGTACACCGCCTTCGTCGTTCGCTGCGATGGCCTGGGGTACAAGACACGCCGGACTTGGGCTTCATTGCGTTGGGTCACGGTAATGGGGGCTCTCTCTATACTCCGATGATAGGCTCGATTGTAACCCCTCACCAGTTTCGGGAGAACATCGATGTACCGCCTTGTATTCTTATAGGTGAAATATTTATACATGCGGCCTTTGAATGTCCTGCTGAACCTTTCCACCACGGAAGCCTTGGTCTCGTTGTACGTATGGAAGAAAAACACCTTCTGGGCTTTCAGAAACTGTTGGAACGGTCTGTTGAGGAATTCCGTGCCTTCGTCGGTTTGCAAATACAAAGGTTTGCGCCCGGTCTTGAAGATGTCTTTGAACGCCGCTATGAGATTCGCCCCCGTTTTCGTCCGGATGGGTACCACCCACGCATACTTGGATAGGATATCGATGCACGTCAAGATATTCCGATTCCCATCGTTGTGTTTGGCAAAGGCGCTCATATCGACCAAATCCGCTTGCCACTGGGCATCTATTCCTCCCACGATGACCCGGTTCCGTAGAAAATGGCGACGGACAGATCGATGTAAGGTATAGGTGTCTTGTTTTCTTAACCAATCTCGGACTTGGGCACGTTGTATCCCCTGGGGTTTAGCCGCTCGATAGAGAGCCGACAAGGCACTATAGGCCGCCGGACTGTCGGGACTGTAGTATAAGTTATCCAACACCTTCTCCCAGCGCTTCATGGTGACACAATGATGATGGACCCTGGCTCTATCGTTTATTTATAAGGGGTATATCTTGGGCCGGAGTTTCTTTCTGATTTTCTTCATTGGCTTTCACAGTGTCCATGGTAAATGACCAGTCCAACTCGTCTGATGACCGCTTGATAAGCACTTCATCCACATCTACCACGGCATCTTCCAATGCAGACCATAGATCAGGGTGAAGGGTAAAATGCACTGTACCCCCATCTAGCCGAGCCAATTGAGCAAAGAAAGGGCCGCGTCGGATGTACACATCGTGACACAAGTGGATGAGATCGCCGTCCAGTTCACCAGACAACACCCGTTTGAATTTGGTCCAGCCCTCTCGGGACAGACGAATGTGAGCCGGGCACGGTTGTGTAGGGTCCGCATCACAGATGTCTCCCACCTCCTCCATGATATCGACCTTATCCGCATACACGTGCAGGAAAACCTCGGGGGTCAAGCTGAGATACGCCAGTATCATATGCTCCGCCATGGTCAGTACGTGAATGGTACCAGAGTTGACTGTCTCTCGTATTTATAGGGAGAACCCCGTGAGATCAAAGGATCAGGTGGTCATGTCACTTGGCTGGTTGAGTGTAGCCGGGTAATCAATGGCATCGTCGTCGTCGGGTTCATGTAGTTGTTCATGGGGTTCTGCCGCCGATTCTCTCAGGGCACGAGCCCACTCCAACTGGTGTGATGATCGCTCGTCCGGTGTAAACAGCTGGTCTACAATAGGCACCACTTTCTCCAAGGCTGTCCACAGATCGGGGATTAGGGTGAAGCCTCGCGTAGGGTCTTGGTAGCGGCCCAGGCGTGGGAAGAAGGGTCCACGGTATACGTAGATGGCATTGTCTATGTGGATGACGTGTCCATCGAGCTCGCCGCTCAACACCCGTTTAAATTTGGTCCAGCCGTCACGGTGTAGCGTAACCGTATTCGATACGGTCTCAGCGGGCGACCAGCAAACATCTCCACGGTCTTCCACGAGGGTGACTTTATCTTCATAGACGTGTAACCCCACCCGGGGTGTAAGGGGAAGGATGGCTCGTAGGACGGGTGACATGCTTGACCCAATGACGAACGGTGAATGACACACACTCTGTCTGACCCTCGTATTTATAGTGTCAATACCACAGCGCCAGGGTCAATAGGGCACAGACTATTGTGAGGCCAACCAGCCGTCGCTGGTTCCGGCGTGAGCGCTCCTGGTCCATAGCCCGAGCATCAAGGATGGCTGTCATAGTCCAGTAGTGGTGAGTGATGGCACGCCTCTCCATCGAGTGCACTCTGTGGAGGACCGCTTCTGTGAACTCGTTCAGGATCTGGCGTCGCCCCTCGTTGTCGTCGCCATCTGCAAACATGGACCGGACCACTGCTCGGTAACCCGTGAATGAATTCACCGCGGTGGCATGCTGTAAAAGGCGAGTCGCATAGGGCTGGATCTCCGTCATGGCTCTGCAACCGTAGAAATGAAGGTGTGTGATCCAGAGAGACGTGTTTTGTAGACCAGATATAGCTCTACGGGTGTAGTCCGTGATACGTACTATTCTGATGGGTTAGTCCAAAAAAGGGAGCAACAACAACAACACAGATTACAGGTCAATCCTTTTTATTATGCGTGAACAACATAGAAATGCATGTACTGACCTGTCTGTGGGGGTTTCCCACAATGGCGTTCACCTTCGTGTCTTTTCGGGTACGTCCGTGTCTTTTCGTTAAAGTCCGTGTATTTTCGGTAAAGTCCGTGTCTTTTCGGATCGGTGACGTCCGTGTCTATCATCCGGGTACTTCGCGTCTGCGCAATGCGGCTCAGTCGTACACCACTACACCAGTCTCGATCCTCGACTTGGGGTAGAGTGTGCTAAAAATAGATTACCGGCTAGCGTGCTATAAAAGGGAAGCGGCCTTGCCGTTTCATCAGACACTCTGTCAACCACCAAGATGTTCACTTGCACAACTTGCCAGAAGCAGTTTACTCGTCTAGATAATTTACGACGCCACGAGGCCTCCACCCACAACGATGCACGGTATACTTGTATAACCTGCGCACGGTCATTTAATCGGGAGGATGATTTACTGCGCCACGAACGCTCATTCCACGAGGGCGCGACGGAACAATGTAAGGATTGTGGTGAACTCTTCAAACGACGCAGTCAGTTAAGACGGCATCAGCGTTTGATTCATGTCCCGTCTCCACGGTTTTGGCGAAAACTTCCTACTGAAGAGGAGCCGCGGAATGTGAGACCCAGTGAAGATAAGCCCGGGGAGACGAACGCCACTGGTGATGCGATGACGGAGAGCCCGCCTATACCCACAGTTGGGAAGAGCCTGGATTTCCAACCGGACCCCACCGTTACGGTTTCGAGTCATACGCCATACATCGAACATTTTCTGGACGAGCCCATAAATGTTCCTAGCGATCTCTTACCCGAATATGATCCAGAGAGTGACATCTCTCGGCGCCATTGGACCATGACACGGCACTGTTTCCACCATCATCGCCCTATTCAAGATATCTACAATTTCCCACTGACCAAGCTCACCCGTCTACGCAGCTACGTGGAAACCATCTTCAATGACCAACCTACGGCCTTCACATTAAATTTAGCATTTGGGTACATCTTATGCCATAAGATGACGGATGAATTGCGCTATTTCTATTCCAGTGCCATCCACCCAGTGTACGACCAGCCGTTTACCATCATTAACCGGAGGTCACTAGAGATGATGCTGGACCAAGTGGAACAATTGGATGTCTTGGGATGGGCCCAACAACAACGACCCAACACCAAGTGGACATTGAAGAGGGTGACCAATGTTACATTTTTCCTTACCAAGGTGATTCACCACAGCCATCGGTTGAATGCGTCACTCGTGCACTGATGAATACCATAACATGCCGTACATACTCTCTATGTCTACATGCTGATCATTGACTTGAGCTCAGTAAACACTTGTAGCTAATGTGACGGTGTGTTAAATAATAAAACATGGTGTTTGATATTTCAATTTGTTTTGCTGTGAACATACTAAACATACTCAGGGCGGCTCCCCCAGCCTGGGTATGATGTAACATTGGGGATAATAAACTGTATGAACATTGCTGAACTTGTCGTTATTCATATTGGACCGCCTGACCTGGAGGTGACCTTTGACCTTTTGACCCGCGCGCGCACTACCGGTGATGACGCGCGCGCGCTGCGGCCGGAGAACCCGCGCGCGCGCGCACGCTGGGGGGCCGGGGCCCGCCGGGAAAGTTGGAGGTCGTGTGTTTGAGCATTCTGAAAAAACCCGGAAGCGACGTCACAACCCCCACGTGACCTGCGCATTCGACACCGGATGTGCCGCCATCTTGAACACACGTGCCTCCATCTTGGATATGTCCCATAATGCACCGGGTCAAAATACTCGCTTCTGATTGGACGAGAGCTCCGTGGCGGATTTGAAATACTCGCTTCTGATTGGACGAGAGCTCCGCATTGCATCTGCGCATGCGCAGAATGATACCTCACTCAACTCCATCGGCCCCTTAGGGACTCCCCTAGCTCGCAAAACGTCTATGTTCATACCCTTGGGCCACAGCGCATGCGCAGAATGACGCTATGTCAACCCAATAGTCGAGTGAGATGCCCCCTCACCTAGGCTTCACTTTGATACGTCACTCAACTCCATCGGCCCATTAGGGACTCCCCTAGCTCTCAAAACGTCTATTTCCATACCCTTGGGCCACCGCGCATGCGCAGAATGGTGACAACGCCCAAGCCGCTAGTCCAGTCAGATGCCCCTTCACATAAGCTTCACTTTGATACCTCACTCGACCCCATCGGCCCATTATTGGCTTCGCTAGCTCCCAAAACGTCTATGTTCATACCCTTGGGCCACCGCGCATGCGCAGAATGGTGACAACGCCCAAGCCGCTAGTCCAGTCAGATGCCCCTTCACATAAGCTTCACTTTGATACCTCATATGACCCCATTGGACCATGAGTAACTCCCCTAGCTCCAAAACGGCTATTTCCATACACTTGGGCCACCGCGCATGCGCAGAATGCCACTATTTCAACCCCACACCCAGTCCATCAGATGCCCCCTCACATAAGCTTCACTTTGATACCTCATATGACCCCATTGGACCATGAGTAACTCCCCTAGCTCCAAAACGTCTATTTCCATACCCTTGGTCCACACGAGTTGTCTCCCTTGCGTCAGTGTGTGCAGATGGCGCTATGGTTAGGATCGACGCCGTGATGTGGAAAGGGCGTCCCCACACCAACCTGGAGCCGCCATTTTGTTTGTTGATTTTCTGCGGAGATACACGGGACAATAAACGCTCGACCCTAGGGTGGTACAGATGCTAGACTGATCCTATTAACATGGTACAACATCTATAGATTATGTTTATTACTAGGACGTCAGCGAAATCCTAGTACCCATCCTCCGCATGGCAGAACTGTACAACGCAGAACAAGTCAGGACATGCCTTGATCTCTCACTCGATGCCGCCATTGGAACCCACCAGTTTGGGAGTCAATGGCGGCATGGGGAAAAACCCCCGACAAACAAGTCTATACATGTCCAAAGGTCACGCCTCATTCACACCAACCGATAAGCTTCACTTTGATACCTCACTCGACCCCATCGGACCATGCAGCGTATTTCCAGTCTAGGGACTACTTTTTCTCCGCGGAGGCAGACCGCATCACCGCCAGGACCACATCACCGTGGAGGAATACATCCAGTCAAATTTTAGTCGCTTCTGATTGGACGAGAGCCGCCCCGTGACCGCCCCCAATATGCAAATTTCTGAGGTCAAATTTTACTCGCTTTTGATTGGCTGTCACCTCCTCGTTTCCTCCTCAAATATGCAAATTTCTGAGGTCAATACGACTTTAAATCACCTTTACCTACTACTTGCGTATCGCTTAACAAGTCTGACGTACACTATTTGAATAAGGGCGCACTCTATTTTGATAGAGTACAGGTGTATGAAGTTACGTTACACAAAGGATAACACCACTTACCCTGTCGGTGGGACAGGGGCAAATCAGAAACGGGACACGCCCTATTCAATGGTACATTCTCGTATATAGACACTATAGGCTCCTGTACGAAATAATAAATGTGCTTAGCTATTGTCAAAACACATAACAAATATTTCACAATATTTCCCAAACGATGTATTGAAGAAAATAAGAATGTGTTTCATGTAACCCGACATGAACTTACAAACTGCGCTTTAAACAAAGGCTCGGGTCACATGAATTACTTGCTGTAAATTACTATTAACACTTCGACAAATCAGTAGAAGCTGGACATAACTTGACAATAAACAAATGTACTTTCCTACAGAAAAGGACAACAAATTATATACAAACTATGTATTTTCAGACAGAGATTCTGACCCATTATCAAAATTTTCACCCCGGTTTGGAATCAAACAGAACAAGAGAGCCGAAACTGACATTTGACTTATTCTCAAGTCTTATTGGCTTCATTCTGAGACTATT
>JAVTVY010018007.1:0-71004 GCA_036873755.1 Hanleya hanleyi
GTGTGCTAAAAATAGATCACCAGCTAGCGTACTATAAAAGGGAAGCGGCCTGGCCGTTTCATCAGACACTCTGTCAACCACCAAGATGTTCACTTGTACTACGTGCTCGAAATCATTCACTCGTCTGCATGACTTGCGCCGCCATGAGGCTACCAAGCACGAAGGAACCGCCCGGTATAGCTGTACGATATGTACACTGTCGTTTCAGCGCCCGGATCATTTACAGCGCCACACACGTACACGCGATGAAGTACCCAAGCGTCCATGCGAAGAATGTGGTCGGATTTTCAAACTGACCAGACAGTTGCTGCGATACCAACGCACACGACACCCTGTTCCGCAGCCACGTTTGCAGGTAGAAGAGCCCGTAGGCACCAGTATCGAGACAGCGGGAACTACCACCCATCGCACGAGGGCTGATGATGATGTCGCCCTATTTCAACAGTCAAATTCCGACGACAGGACCTTGGGCCAGAGTTTGTACGACGTGGAGGGCAAAGTACACTTCGTGGACGAACCCATAAATGTTCCTAGCGATCTGTTACACGAAGACCATCCAATGAGTGGCATCTATCGGCGCCATTGGCCCATGATCCGGCACTGTTTCTACCGTCATCGCCCTTTTCAAGATATCTACAATTTCCGACTGACCGACCTCGCCCGCCTACGCAGCTACCTGGAAGCCATCTTTAACGATCAAACTACGGCCTTCAAGTTGAATATGGCGTTTGGTTATGTGCTGCAGCATAAAGACACAGACCAAGCCCGATATTTTTACCCGAGCAGTAACATCCGGGTATTTGACCAACCGTTTACCATCATTAATCGGGCGTCGCTAGAGGCGATGGCGGAGAAACTGGACGCCGTGGATCCCTTGGAAAGGGCCCAACAACAACAAAGCCCCAACACACAATGGGTCGTAGAAAGGGTGACCAATGTCACGTTTTTCGTGATCAAGCTGACCGACCACCCCCGTCGGCTGAATGCGCCACCCATGCACTGATGAATACCATAACATGCCGTACATACTCTATATGTCTACATGCTGAGCGTCGTTGAACGCCAGGTGGTGGTGGTGAGAGGCTAATAAAACGTGTATTACGCAATGTGCCTGTTGTTGTTGATGTCTCTTGGTTGTGTTTATATTGAATGGGTCTGAGCATATTGATGCGATGAGAAGAAGTTTTCGGAGAGAACGTAATTCTACATTGTGCACGGATGGACACAAACACAAACACACACACGCGCGCAATGCGGCTCATGAAAAACCCGAATGTAAGATGAAGACACGGATGTAAAACCACAGTACCCGGATGGAAGACGGAGGAACGATGGGAAAAACCCACTTGGAAACCCGGATGTTGAAAAGATCCCGGATGTAAAATCCACTGCCCATACACACACACACACGCGTAATGCGGCTCAGTCGTATACCAGTACACCAGTCTCGGTCCTCGACGTGGGGTAGTTTAACTGAGTGTGCTAAAAATAGATCACCAGCTAGCGTGCTATAAAAGGGAAGCGGCCTGGCCGTTTCATCAGACACTCTGTCAACCACCAAGATGTTCACGTGCACAACTTGCCAGAAGCAGTTTACTCGTCCAAGCAGTTTACGACGTCACGAGGCCTCCACCCACAACGACGCATGGTATACTTGTTTAATCTGCGCACGGTCATTCAATCGGGAGGATAATTTACTGCGCCATGAGAGGGCACTCCACGAGGGTGCGATGGTACAATGTAACGATTGTGGTCGACTCTTCAAACGACCCAGTCGGTTAAGACAGCACCAACGTTTGATTCATGCCCCGTCTCTACGGTTTGGGCGACAACTTTCCACTAAAGGGGAGCCGCGGAAGGTCAGACCCAGTGAAGATGAGTCCGGAGAGACGAATGCCACTGGTGATGCGATAACGGAGAGCTCGCCTATACCCACAGTTCAGAAGAGCCTAGATATCCAGCCAGTCCCTAGCATTACTGTACCTAGTCATACGCCTGACAACATCGAACATTTTTTGGAAGATGCAGTGGATGCTCCTAGCGATCTGTTACAAGACGCCCATCCAGTGAGTGACATCTATCGGCGCCATTGGACCATGATACGGCACTGTTTCCACCGTCATCGCCCTATTCAAGATATCTACAATTTCCGACTGACCGTCCTCGCCCGTCTACGCAGCTACGTGGAAGCCATCTTCAATGACCAAGCTACGTCCTTCAAATTAAATCTGGCGTTTGGTTATGTGCTGCAGCATAAGGAGACAGATCAAGTCCGATACTTTTACCCGAGCAGTAACATCCGGGTATTTGACCAACCGTTTACCATCACAGATAGGGCGTCGCTAGAGACGATGCTGGAGAAACTGGACACCGTGGACCCCTTGGAATGGGCCCAACAACAACGCCTCAACACCAAGTGGATAATGGAGAGGGTCACCAATGTTACGTTTTCCGTGACCAAGCTGGCCGACCAACCCATCGGTTGAACGCGTCACCCGTGCACTGATGAATACCATAACATGCCGTACATACTCTATATGTCTACATGCTGATCGTTGACTTGAGCTCAGTAAACACTTGTACCTAATGTGACGGTGCGTTAAATAATAAAACATGGTGTTTGATATTTCAATTTGTTTTGCTGTGAACATACTAAACATACCCAGGGCGGCTCCCCCAGCCTGGGTATGATGTAACATTGGGGATAATAAACTGTATGAACATTGCTGAACTTGTTGTTATTCATGTGGTATAATACAGCACAGATTTGGTATGATGCGAGACAGATATGGTATAATACAGCAAAGATATGATATAATGCATGACAGATATGGATGGTCCATCTCTACACCAAATACCTTCCTTCACTGCCCCAAAATGCCAACTTTCGCTACTACTCGTGCTGATGACGTCACCAATGACGTCACAGATGCTGTGGACATCCGGCAAATCGTGGGGAAAAATTGGCACTGAGCCAATTATAAAACATGTTCTTTCGCAACTACTCGTACTGATGACGTCACCGATGACGTCACAGATGCTGTGGACATCCCTCAAATGGAGTCTACACCCTGAGAACTGCAAGATGACACCCTACACGACGCATTCGGACCAAGGATGGCCCATCTCCACCCCAAATACCTTCCTTCACTGCCCCAAAATGTCCACTTTAGCTACTACTACGCGCGCATGCATGCGATGACGTCATTTCCGAGCTCTGAGCTCCACAAGCTTTGAGCTCAAAGAGCTCCGATCCAAGAGCTCTGCCGCAAGGGAGCTACCACCACCACCGAGCGTTGACGCCCGTCAACGCCCGGTGGTGGTGTTGGTGTTGGTGGTACATCCAAAATGCCCACTTCGGCTACTACTCCTACTAATGACGTCACCGATGATGTCACAGATGGAGTGGACATCCTTCAAATCGGGGCCTACACCCCGAGAGCTAAAAAATGACACCCTACACGACGCATTCGGAGCAATAGTGGTCCGTCCCTACACCAAATACCTGCCTTCACTTCTCCAAAATGGCCACTTTACTTACTACACCCAACTGCGCATGCGCAGATGGACGCGACTTGCAATAAAAAACACGCCATTCTGACTCTACCCCACAAAAGCTTCACTTTGACACCTCCCACAACCCATTTGGACCACTAGTGGGCCATATCGGCCCCAAAATGTCAATTTCCATACTACGGCCTGCCTGCGCATGCGCAGGATGACGATATTCCTACCCCACATCCACCCAGTCGGATGCTCCCTCACGTGTGCTTCACATTGATACCTCACTCGACTCCAACGGACCAATAGTGGCCCACCTAAACCTCAAACCGTCTATTTCCATTCCCTTTTCCCACAATTCCCGGTCTGCGCATGCGCAGAATGTTAAACACGAACGACACACTTGTCCAGGCGGATGCTCCTTCACGAATGCTTCACAACGATACCTCATACGACGCCATCGGCCCACTAGGGGCTCACCTCGACCCCAAAACGTCTATTTCCATACCCTTTTCTCACAATTCCCTGTCTGCGCATGCGCAGAATGTCGATCACGGACGACACACTAGTCCAGTTGGATGCTCCCTCACGACTGCTTTACATTGATACCTCACTCAATTCCATTGGACCATTAGTGGTCCACCTAGATCCCAAAACGTCTATTTCCATATACTTTGTCTACTGCGCATGCGCAGAATGACGTCAGTTCCACGTCATACTAGTCCAGGCAGATGCCCCCTCACGTATCCTTCACAACGATACCTCAATCGACCCCATCGGACGACTAGGGGCCCAAATAGACCCCAAAATGTCCATTCCAATGCCCCTTTCCCACAATTCCCTGTCTGCGCATGCGCAGAATGTTGACAACGGCTGAGACACTAGTCCAGGTGGATGCTCCTTTACGAATGCTTCACATTGATACCTCATACGACTCCATAGGACCAATAGTGGCCCACCAAGACCCCAAAACGTTCCTTTCAAGGCACTTTTCTCACAATTCCCTGTCTGTGCATGCGCAGAATGTTGAAGACGGTCGACACACTAGTCCAGGCGGATGTCCCCTCACATATGCTTCACATTGATACCCCATCGGCCCATTAGGGGCCCCCTAGATCCCAAAACATCTATTTTCATACCCTTGGTCTACTGCGCATGCGCAGAATGACGTCAGTTCCACGTCACACCCATCCCGGTAGATGCGCCTTTACGAATGCTTCACATTGATACCTCATACGACTCCATAGGACCACTAGTGGCCCACAAAGACCGGAAAACGTCTATTTCCATACCCTTTGTCTACCGCGCATGCGCAGAATGACGATATTCCAACCCCACACCCACCCCGTCGGATGCACCCTCACATAGGCTTCACATTGATACCTCACTCAACTCCATCGGACCATATAGTGGCTCCCCTAGACCCCAAAACCTATATTTCCATACCCTTTGTCCACCGCGCATGCGCAGAATGACGATATTTCAACCCCACACCCAGCCCATTAGATGCGCCTTCACGAATGCTTCACATTGATACCTCATACGACCCAATCGGACGATGCAGCGTATTTGAAGTCTGGGGACTACTTTTTCTACGCGGAGGCAGACGGCATCACCACCTGACATGACCGCATCATCGCTGAGGAATACAAGGTCGCGTGACCTTGTACCAGAGTTCAAGAGAATAAGCAACCACCTCGCTGGGGGTCTAATAACACCCCAGCCACCAGTCAGATTTTTGGACCGGATTCGGGGCCTTCGCGCACATCGCCGGTAGTGACATCATATATAGTAAAATGGATGTTTACCGAACATTTCGATTACTTTTCCAGTCTGCATAATACCTCTGTTGTCTTAGCGTTAAAAAGAATTATCTGGAGATAATTTTCCCTGTTTATCTGGACAGAGCATATGAAAAGTAGTTCGCTCATGTGCAACACTAAAGGAGTCGTTTGGTCGGATTCAAACTGAACCGTGCGTTGGTTGGTTTCCCCTATACGTCATAGCAACGTAGTAAAGGTCAACTTCCGCTATTGGAGGCAGGGATGTTATTGGAGCCTGCGAAATGGAGCATGCGCTGTGGGGAGGTTGGAGAATAAGCCGCTGCCATATTGGTTTAATTTTTTTACCAAATTCAAGATGGCGGCCAAACTCTGGCAGAGGTCACTTTCCAATCTCCAGCGTTTAAGTGCAAAGAGGTGAATATGACCTTTTCGGGTTTTTCTACACTACTAAACTCTTCTGTTAAATATTCGATCCAAAACCATTCCTATTCAGCTAAAAAGAAGAGAGAGAGAATAAGTAAAGAAACTGAGTTGGAGAAAACTATTAATATTTTAGAACGAATAGTTGATGAAGATGCAGACACAATATTGAATGAGACACTGCTGGATTCGAAAAAAGAGCTTGATTTGATACGGAAAACTAAAATGGAGGGAGTTTTGATAAGATCAAGGGCACAATGGATTGAACATGGTGAAAAGCCCAGTAGATATTTCTGTTCCTTGGAGAAGAGAAATTTTGTAAACAAAAGTATTTCAAGACTTAGCAGTGATGACGGAATAGTTGAGGATCCAAATAAGATCCAGCCTTTAATTCACGACTTTTATAAGAACTTATACAAATCAAAAGATACTCTCTTAGAAAAATTTGACATAGAAAGTTTTGCTGAAAAATATGATTTTCCAAAGTTGTCAACGGAAGTTGCGGACGAGATAGAAGGTTTTATATTGTATAGTGAAGCCCTAACTATATTAAAAAAATGAAGAATAATAAGAGTTCCGGATCAGATGGATTCAGTGCTGAGTTCTTGAGGGTTTTTTCGGATAGATTTTTGGAGATTCTGGCTTAGGGCAGTGAATGAGGGCTATCGAAAGGGAGATTTATCTATAACGCAGTGAACTGGAATAATAACCATGATTCCGAAATGTGGAAAAACTAGGGATCACTTAAAAAAGACCCAATGTTATTGGAGGCCAATAACATTGTTAAATTGTACTTATAAAATTGCATCAGCTTGCATATAGCAGGTCGCATTAAAAAAGTTCTTGATAATTTAAATCATATGGATCAAAAGGGGTTTCTATCGGGCCGGTTTATAGGGGAAAATACTAAGTTAATCTACGATATTATAGCCATGGCAGAAAAAAAGGATGTACCTTGGTATGCTATTATCCATAGATTTAGAAAAGGCCTTTGATTCAGTGTCCTGGGAATTTATACATAAAGTATTACAAATGTTCAATGTTGGGCCTTCTATTCAAAACTGGGTCACAACTCTTTATATCAATGTTTTTTCGCAGGTATCCATTAATGGGCATATGACACCTTCCTTTATGTTAGGTAGAGGGTGTCGTCAAGGTAATACTCTTTCTCCCTATTTATTCCTACTATGTGTAGAAATTTTTGGAATCATGCTTCGTTCAGAACATGAAGTGGTGGGGATTCATCAAGAAGATGTGGAATATAAACTGTCTCAATATGCAGATGATACGACAATTATACTTGATGGCTCTGAGCGTTCCTTGAGATCCACCCTGGCCCTATTGGGAAAGTTTTCAAGAATATCCGGACTTGTTATCAATATAGATAAAACACAAGCTATGTGGATAGGCTCGAAACGTGGTTCAGATGAAAAAATCTGTAACGATCAAAATTTGAACTGAACAGATAAAATGAGTTTATTATAGGAATAATATTTCGTACAGACCTGGATAAAATGGTCGAGGAGAATTTTCTCCCCAAACTGAGAGAAATAGAATATTTGATTAAGAATTGGAAAAGGCGAAAACTCACTGTGAATGGACGAATTGTTGTGGTAAAGCAGTTGATCATATCTTGAAAAAGTTAAATTCTCGTTTGTTTCGGTTTATTTGGGGTGATGTTCCTGATAAAGTGGCTAGAAACATTATGGTGCAAGATTACAGCGGAGGGGGTCTTCGCATGGTCGATTTATTAATATTTAATAAATCTTTAAAAATTACATGGGTGAGAAGAATATTATATAGTAGGACTATACCACCTGGCAAACTTTACTACGAGAGTCTTGGTGATAGTTTAAATGGAATTTTCGTATATGGCAGTTATTTTTTGACATTTTGATACCGAAAATATACAATAACTTTTAAAGTGAAGTTTTTCAATTTTTCAAAGAATATGTACAATGTTTCAAGGTAAATGTTCATAACTGTATATATCAGCCTGTATGGTACAACAACTTAATTCAAGTTGGTAGAGCGCCAGTATTCTATAAGAGATGGGCACAGAAAGGTGTTTTATATTCTTACGATTTTTTTGAATAATGATGGAAGGTTGATTGATTATGCCCAATTTTCAATTTTGGCTTCAGACCTTGTTATATAAGCTTTTTAGGAATACGGAGCTCAATTACTAAATTGTTTAAGAAGAACTGTGTACATGTAGAGGTTCAGGAAACTGTTACCGTTCATCCCGAACACATTTTGCTATTAGTCACATATCATATACCTAAATTTTTTTGGGAAAAATAAAAAATTCAGACGTAAAATCACAAAAAAGGGAATTAATAATGAGTGAAAAAACACCAGTATGGTGGAGAAAAGTTTATAAACTACCGATCTGCATTATGAGCGATACAAAACTACGATGGTTTCAATTTCGAATTAATCATAGGATTATTGCAACAAATGCTTATTTACTCAAAATTAATATTAGTGAAAATGATTTGTGCACTTTTTGTAAACTTTATAAGGAGACAATAGTACATCTGTTCTGGGATTGTCAACAGTCTCAACTATTCTGGCAATTGCTGAATGATAAAATTGAAACGGTTTTTGGATATAGAATATCTATATCCCTATATAGAGAATATTATATTTGGTTTGTTGAGACCCAGTAGCCAATGTAACATGGTTATATTATTGGCAAAATTTTACTTATATCGTAGTAGATGCCAGGGATCAATCCCAAATATACGTCTGTTTCATAAAGATTTAGAGTATTATTACACGATAGAAAAAACTGTATTCTTTAAAAGTAGACAGCAATTGGATGACAAGTGGAGTAAAAGGGTAGAACTTTTTTAAACAACCACGGATGCAATACTTCCGTACATTGATGACTTAATACGAATGTTGATTGTTTGTTTTCCTACGTTGTACGGTTGTACCTATATTGTTGTACAGTGCATATTATATTTGAATAAACTCGGAATATATGAAAAAAGGTATAGAAGCATAACTTCCCTGGGATCTTCATCGGGACAGATATATTTCCAGATATAGGACATTCTACTACTCAACACTGCAATACTAAATTAAATTGAATTCATGTATGTCAATATACAATAACTAAAATTTATAAAATAAATAAAAGAAAACCACTGCAGTACCACCCCCCACGGCCTCACGAGAGAAAATGATGAAAATAAATAAATAAATAAATAAAAATAAACTGTCACAGGACATCCGATATGGATACAGTGTAGATTGTTTCATTATGGGGCAACCTTAAGGCCACTTTTTTTTAACAAAATTAGATTTTTAAATGTTGAAGTAAAATCATAGCCGGTATCTAGATGGAAAGTGAATTGATGGACGGGATCTTTCTCTTATTTTATTCGTGAACGTAAATACACTGGTGATGAAAGTATCCATATGATAAAGAAGGGTTGAAAGGTTGGACACCATTCAATAGATTTGTTTGAACACCTGCCATAGGCACAGACCATCAAGACAGGTCGACGGATGTAAATGACCATGACAATATCCCTGCATTGAAAAATTGTGACATAACACCAAGAACAGATTACTTAAACCCGTCATAGGCTAGGCCAGACCGGACAGGCTAATATTAGAAAGGTGACAGACGTACTTAACAAAGACAATATCCCTATGCCCGACGGTTGAGGTTAAAAATCATAAAACTGAACTAGCCTTGTATAAATTTGTATATGCAACTTTGAAAATGTCTTGAATAATGAAATTCATATCACATATTACTGGTGATGATTGAATAGGTTTCGAAAAATTCGAGTAGAAAACTTTTAGTCTACCGGTTTATCATTGAAAATTCAATTGAGGCAAAATATATACTATTCGAATATTTGATCGTTTTGATAACATTACAAGCGTCTAGTCCGTCATTCATAATCCAGCCGTCGTCCATTAGAGAATATCCGCGTCCATAATCCAAAGACCTATTCCATTTTCCATATAACAGTATTAGCACCAAATTCAAAAAGACAATCATAGTATACAAAAACATATAGGCTTGTTTCCTGCAAGAGAGAAGCGGTCAACAGTTTTCAATGATGCCGGCAAGACATCATGATGTTCCAAAAATATCAAATCCGTATCGCTGATCAGTATTCTTAATCCATAATATTCGTTGTAAAGTCGTCATCTAAAGAATGATGTATCTCAGTCACGCTTTGATTGTGCCTGTTCATATGAGTACCATGAGGATCTTGAAGTACATGGGTTCATACGGCCCCTAGCCCCAGGTTAAGCGGAATTAGACACAAGTTACGAAACGTAGCGCCATAGATCTTGCACGCTACGTTCGTATTTTGCTATCAGCATGCGATATGTATCGCCAAATTTGAGAAACTTTGAGTGTCGGCGCTTGGTGGAATAGCCCTGTTTTTTAAGTTTCTGCACCAGTGTTTTGTGACGTTGATTAAAATCGTCACATTTAACACAGGATCTAGCAAATGCTACTAAGCGAGATATGTATACGCCATATGCAGGTCCCACTGGAATATTACTGTCCAGAAAGGGATAGTTTACGATGTCGAAATTGTAATCATCTCTTTTGTCATAAAGTCGACGAGAGAGAATGCCCGCTTCATTTTTATAGAGATATAGATCTAAATATGATGTGCCTGTAGGGCTATCTGTAGTTTCCTTCAAATCCAGTGAAGGTGGATATATATCCTTCACTGCCTCATCTATATAGCGGTTATCCACAGCGAGAAGTATCCAAGTATCCCGCTTTGATAAGTTTTTGATCTATACAAATCTGGACTTCGGGAGACGATCGTATCGCTTCTGTGCACACATAAGAATATCGAAGACATTCATATTTGTGTTGCCGGGCGTGGACGTACCGGTATATAGTTTCTCAGTCTTGTTCGCACAAGAACATACCGCGTGCCAAACGACTGCAGAATCTTCGCTTCCGTCTCCGAAATTGGCAGTTTGAGACGTCATGATCTCCGTTACCATCAAACTGTCGCAGTGTTCGGCTATGATATTTCCGATCGTTTTATCTGGATTGGCTCTGACAAACCGATGAAAAGTGTCACTCCCGTTGTCTTTCGACAAATGCAGGAAACTTCCATTAGCTCCCGCCATAAGGCACTCTCCAAGCAAAGGGAATTCCCAGAAAGCTATACATTTGTGCACAGAATGGCGATTACAACATAGCGGAAGAGTTGTCTTCCCTCGCGGAGAGCTGGTTCCCAGTCCATCACAGAATTTTGCAACAGGGTTTTCCGATTTTTTTTTTTTTTTCATTGACGGGGAAATCGAGTCGGCGGAGAAAAAAAGGACCATTTGGAAATTATATTTGTTTTCAGTAAACCCGTTTTTGGGGGTCGGCGGATCCGTAAACCAAGAGAAAAAAAAAATCTGGCCTAACGGGTTAAAGTGTTTACAGGTACCTGTGTATACCTTTAAATCAGATGCTGAATTCAGCGCATGAAACAATTTGGTCTGCGAAAAATGTCACTTTGCAATCAATAGGTGTTTCAGTCATTGTTGAACGACGAATTCTCGTGCAAACCCCCGACTTGTTGTTCACAAGAAAGCCGAAATTCCTCCACGATATCGAAATCAACATTTGACTCCAGAACGCAGAAGTCGAACTTATCTATTTTACCAATGGTGGAGTTTGTGATATATGCTTCTGAATATCAAGATAGTAACTTTTTCCTCTCGGGTTTGGCGAGGTCGCAAGAATCTGCACTGGAATCTTTTGTATGTTTCGGAAATATATTATGTTGAATTATTACGACCTTCATCTTCAATTCGGTAATCTGTCGGACCGTAGTTTGCATCCAGCAAAATCTTTCAATCACCGATTGCATAAACACGGGTATATGTATACTAATGATCAACGAAGTGTTTTACCCCAATTAATGTCCATATCACTTGGACGTGAAGTTATAAAATTCATTCCATTAATTCATTCAACATCGAATTAAAAATCAAAATATTGAGATTTAAAATAAAATCAAGGATCTATCAAGAGTTCCAATATTCAATTTTATTTTATGTACGAGTGAGTGAGTAGTAGGGTTTAACGTCGTTTCCAACCTTGTTTCAGTCATATCACGACGGTGCCTACACGTGCCAGAATGCTCACAGTTCCTATTACCCTGGACACCGATCAGCCCAGCCAGTACAGCACCCGGTCACCCATCCAAGTATTGGCCGAGCTTAACGTTGCTTAACTTTGGTGATCTGACGAGAACCGGTGTGTCCAACGCTATAAGCCGTACGATAGGTGGGCAGAGATTTCCCCTGAAATTACTGTTGATGTCTGTTTCTCGAAACGCGTGCATATCACGGTATGGGTGTGGCAAACTTTCACCTGGTTTATTAGCGAATGTATTAAATACACGAAACGTGAGAAAATAGTTATAAGAGTTGTTTTTCAGGCCAAAAACAGGTAAAATCACGTGGTCTCCGCGTGATTGAAATCAGCGCCGATTTAACTCTCGAAATATCCAGATCGCATCAACATATCTTGTGTATTTGGGCCGCTCGGGGTGTTATCTGTGGATATTGGGGCCCCAGTGGGAAGTCCCATCAGAACAACACCAATCACATCTATTGTATTCTGTAGAGTATAGGTATTATCCCATGTGTAGTATATCTCCTAAATCAGAAGAGGACTTCATGTGTCAATTGTGGTCTCGAAAATTTTAATCAATTATGTTGGAATCATTCAAAAGTCACGAGAAAGTCGGGGTTCTCACCCGATAGGACGTTTATAAAGATCTTAACAGAACTAAGAAATATACCATGACAGTTAAATAAAGCATTGAGTTGATGGGTCCTCAAACTACAATTTCAATCGGGTTTCTCACATTCACACAAGGATCAATCACATGATTTGTGCTTAGTACGCGCCTCACTCGACTTGATCATGGAACAGAAAGATACAGTCCAGATAAGTAAATAGGAATTAAAGATGAACCTCTGATTTTTTGCTGAGGTAAAGTACCTTTACATTGCTTAGGTCATCATCTCTATAAGGCAGTAACTTCTCATTATCGAAGATTAATGTTTCTTATAGATTCTTCTGGGATGTCATAGTACAACCATTG
This sequence comes from Hanleya hanleyi, assembly GCA_036873755.1. Classification (NCBI taxonomy): domain Eukaryota; kingdom Metazoa; phylum Mollusca; class Polyplacophora; order Lepidopleurida; family Hanleyidae; genus Hanleya; species Hanleya hanleyi. The sequence continues at coordinate 12,815 of JAVTVY010018007.1, forward strand.
CAGATACGTCGAGCTGACCTAGAAGAAAGACGCCCTCTTGATGTGACCAGAGGAAAAGATCTCTCTGAAGGACATTCGTGATAAATCAAATATTTAGATACAGTCATCAAATGTGGTATATGCATTAATTGCTCAAGCAAATTTCGTCCGCGCAAATTTTCTTCCTTCAGTTTTAATCACCGGGCGTTATAACACAATGAACGTGTGAAAAAAATGGCATCACCTTTGCCAAATGATATATGAACTATATTTTAGCATGAATCGGGATACTGTTAATGAGACAGTACGGACACACTTGAGTTTCAATCGAACTGACACGACACTCTTTAATGAATGAGGCGCGCTGATTGATTTCTTGTTATCAACCCAGGTAATAATGAAAACTAAGCAATTCCAAAATTGCATGGTAGACACGGTATATGCAAGAATTACTGGTATTTAATAAAACCAAATACTGGTACAATGTCGATAATTGTTAGTTTGGTGATTACCGGTGTAGAGGTCCGGTGGCTAGGAGTGTCCGGCTCCTATCTTCTAACCCAGCCAGGCCATTTTTCTCCACATCGGGGATAAGTGTCCTTCCTTTGTTGCAATAGAAAAGGATATGAAAAGGGACACTTCCCCCCCCCAAACCATTTTCCCCCCAGTCACTTCCCCCCCCAAAAACCATTCCCTCCCCCAAAATTTTGAGTCACTCCCCCCCCCCACCAGTTTTGCCATTTCCCCCCCTAAAAATATGATATTCTATGATACACATATGCATATCCAGCATTACTTGTCAAATAATATGAACCGTTAACCTATTGTATAACAAATAATAAAACATATTGCATGTTTCTGAGAAAAGTGATGGCCCTGGCCTTCTTACCAGCGGCACATATTGAAACTGCTTTTGACCACCTCCAGACATTTGCCAGAACGGAGAAGACCCAACAACTCATGTGGAGACCACTTGGGTGAGATCCAACTTCTGGCCAGTGGAGGCCTGGAGTGTGTTCGAGCTGGCAACACGCACTAACAACGACTGTGAGGGATGGCATCGGAGGTTGAACATCAGAGCCAATGGTGTCCATCTGCCGTTCTACATCCTCGCCCCTCTCCTCCATGCCGAGGCATCTGAGCTACCCCTACAGATCCTCCTTGTTGGTGAGAAGAAACTTAAGCCCGGCGCACACGAGAGCTATCAGCTGAGCTGACGGTCTCAATTGCCTGTCAGCTCAGGGGCTAGCTCTCGTGTGCGGGCAGTTTTTGGTGAGTTTTTGGCCTCGCGAGGCCGGGAAAAAATATCAAACTTGTTTGATAATTTCGCCTCGCGAGGCCAAATCCTCAGCGTGTGCGGCGAACGCAAGCCAACAGCTCAGCAGTTTTCTTGTACCGGCCAATGAATCGCATGTTATATTCAAGCGATTCATACGCACGACTCTTCAAAATAGTTTTGAAGAAGACGTTATGCGGAAACTGAAATCAATTTCGTGAAACTTTTGCTCACCGTGTGCGCTGAAACCACACGAAAGCTAGCCCCTGAGCTGGCAGGCAATTGAGGCCGTTAGCTCAGCTGATAGCTCTCGTGTGCGCCGGGCTTAAGTCGCTATCAGCGGCTGTCCACAAGATCGAAACAGGCCAAGCTCTTCGAGCTGTGGGCAGCCTACAGGGATGAAGACGTGATCCTGAGTCAGCTACTACGGGAATGTGCTAAGATCAACGCCCCCACCACTGGTCCCCATGCAACGATCAACATGAACCAGTATTAACGTATTAACAATGTCTCCTTGATCAGTGCTAGTGTCATGGTACTATACCTTATGATTATATTTGTTATACAATAAATTAAAGGTGCATATTATGATTCAACAACTGTGTTTGTCTTCTTCTCTTGTATTGCCCCCTGAGAACACTGCAAAACTACTTGACACTAATGCCAAGTATGTATATGTGTACCCTAGAATATAATATTTTTTTAGGGGGGAAATGGCAAAACTGGAAGTGACTCTTTTTGGGGGGGGACCCCCACGACATTCTTCCCCCCCAAAATTTTGAGTCACTTCCCCAGGACATTCTTAGCATCACACCGGCAAAATTGCCCAATGTAACGTTGTCTTACTATTGAAGCAAAAGGAACCCGGGTCCGGTGGGTTCCTGTTGCTTCAATGCATTTTGCTGAGAAGCAACTCGCTAAAAAAAGTTGAGTGAAATTTCACTCAAGTAAGAGTGGAAATTCATCCCACTCAATACTTGAGTGATATTTTCACTCAATTTGAGTTACTTTTCACTCAACTTGAGTTAAATGCACTCAACTTGAGTGACATTCACTCAAGCACAAGAGTGGAAATTCATCCCACTCAAGTTGAGTGATCTTGAGTGGTTTTAACTCAAGTTGAGTGAAAAGTAACTCAAGTTGAGTGAAAAGTAACTCAAGTTTGAGTGAACAGGTACATTTCACTCAAACTTGAGTGGAACATTTCACTCAAGTTTTTTTTGTGAGTAACATGATGGCCGAGAGGGGCCATCGACCATCGCCCTTGAAACATTTTAGGCGATATTGCGATAACGCGATATTGCGATGCGATAACGCGATATTGCGATGCGATAACGCGATAACGCGATGCGATAACGCGAAAACGCGATATTGCGATATTGCGATGCGATAACGCGATATTGCGATAACGCGATAACGCGAAAACGCGATATTGCGATATTGCGAAATATCGCGTTATAATTACGCGATAATGTGCGATGTTGCGATAAACCGATATATCGCGTTATTTTTTCGCGATATTGTGCGATATTGCGATAATGCGATATATCCCGTTATTTTTCCGCGATATTGTGCGATATTGCGATATTGCGAAATATCGCGTTATAATTACGCGATAATGTGCGATATTGTGCGATATTGCGATAATGCGATATATCGCGTTATTTTTCCGCGATATTGCGAAATATCGCGTTATAATTGCGCGATGCTTGAGCGGATAGCCGTGAAGACAACTCTGTCAACTCCGTTGGCCCAATTCCTGGTTATCTCCCCTGATTCGAACATTTCGCAATAGGTACGAATTTCCCTCCAGTTACTTGATCAAACAAAAGTCATGCGCCAATAAATTATATTGATCGATTTTTAATTGTTTTCATCGTACCATCGTACCATCGTATCATCGTATCATCGTACCATCGTATCATCGTACCATCGTATCATCGTACCATAGCATCATCGTACCATCGTGTCTTTGTGCCATCGTGCTATATTTATTTGAATACCCACCGTTATGTACCGTTGATGGATGGAGATGTCTTTCAGCACAGCGACTCGTTATTGTTCTTACTTAGGTTGATTGAGCGAGGAGATAAACTAGTCTTTACTCACTCGATTTTCCCCACACACTATCACCTGATTAACTAAATAAAAAAGCCAAAGGCCCTAAGAAGCCCTGGTAGTATTAAAAGCGTAAATTCGTGTCTATTTGGCTGCAGCCTGGGCCGCAGTCAGGACGGGTAAAGGCCAAAGAAGGCCGCATCCTGTTCGGAATGGGCCGTGTGAGGTGGCATAGTGAAACACTCGTGGGAGAGCATCCGACTGGATGGGTGAGTGGTGAAAGAAAGGCTATGACGCGCATGCACAGACAGAGAATAGTGAGAAAATAGCATGGTATGCACGTTTTGGGGTCGAGATATACCGATGGGGCTGAGTGAATGAGTGAGTGAGTGCGAGTGAGGATGAGGAAGAGGTGAAGTGAAGGAGGAGGAATGGGGTTGAGTGAGTTTGTAAACCATTAGCCTCAAGTTGTATCTAAACATGAGTGGTATCCCATTGAAGCTCTTATCCGATAGAGATAGACTTGAAGGGATATATGCATGCGCACTGAGGAGTGGTAGAGAAAGGGGAGTTTCAGTGGTGCTGACTATGCCCCAAACACGTCAAGGTTATATGCATAGCAATACATTTTCTTTATTTGATTCGATAATTTTTTTTATGCGATGTATTTTTTTATTTGTATTCGAAGCAGTTGTAAAATATATGTGCAATAATTGCATTGTGGGTAATACCTAACCCCGCCTATTTGAATATGTAACGAGGTTTTTCATTGGCTATTGGGAAATCGACGGCGAAAATGCGGCATATTTGACAGTCGGTTTGCCTCAATCCACAAGGATAAATCTCGTCTTTGGCTGTCGAGGTCGTCTTTGATAATGTTTGTCTTGTGTTTGTCTTCATTCTTAGTGTCAAATCACAAACAAACGATTTGAATGTAGGGAAACTGACCAAAGAGACAGTGAAGGCAAACCGACACATATCTCAAATATGCCGCCATTTTCGCCATCGATTTCTCAATAGCCAACGAAAAGCTTCGTTACATATCCAAATAGGCGGGGTTAGGTATTACCCACAATGCAATTACTGCACATTTATTTTACATCTCCTTCGAATAAGAATAAAAAAACATTGCATAACAAAAATTATCGAATCAAAACGGTTTCGAATGAACAAATTTTAAGTTATTGCATATAAAAGTAGATTTCAAAAGGTCATGAATGAAATCTTTGCATATATTCGTTATTATTGCATATAAATTTAATCAGAATTGAATGAATATATGTTGGATTGAATGAACAAATATATTGTTGAATATTGCCACACTTGACCTGCCATAGTCCGTGTTTCCGGACTTTATATTTCAAGACAAATCCTAGTTGTACATGCACCTACCCATGACATGATCGGCCTCGAGAAGCTCTTCACACGGATACCCCGCACGACTCATTCCGACCAATATTGGGTCATCTCGACCCCAAACGTCCATTCAAATGCCCTTTTCCCACAATGACCACCCCATTACTCTTACCCCAAACATGCATTTCCGGAGATGTCAATGAACTGAAAGGATCATCAGAAGGCCTATTAATCAAGGGCTGTGACATTTTCCGTGGACATGGCCGGAGATTTTAACATTGAGGTAACTGGAGGAAAATTCGTACATATTTCGAAATGTTCGAATCAGGGGAGATAACCAGGAATTGGGCCAACAGAGTTTACAGAGTTGTCTTCATGGCTATCGGCTCTCGTATCGCGCAATTATAACGCGATATTTCGCAATATCGCACAATATCGCACAATATCGCGGGAAAATAACGCGATATATCGCAATATCGCACAATATCGCGTTATTTTCGACAAAATAACGCGATATTGTGCGATATTGCGATATTGCTATAATATCGCACAATATCGCGGAAAAATAACGCGATATATCCCAATATCGCACAATATCGCACAATATCGCGTTATTTTCCCGAAAATAACGCGATATTGCGATATTGCTATAATATCGCACAATATCTCGGAAAAATAACGCGATATATCGCAATATCGCATTATCGCACAATATCGCGTTATTTTCCCGAAAATAACGCGATATTGTGCGATATTGCTATAATATCGCACAATATCGCGGAAAAATAACGCTATATATCGCAATATCGCACAATATCGCGTTATTTTCCCGAAAATAACGCGATATTGTGCGATATTGCGATATTGCTATAATATCGCACAATATCGCGGAAAAATGACGCGATATATCGCAATATCGCATTATCGCACAATATCGCGTTATTTTCCCGAAAATAACGCGATATTGTGCAATATTGTGCGATATTGCGATATTGCTATAATATCGCACAATATCGCGGAAAAATAACGCGATATATCGCAATATCGCACAATATCGCGTTATTTTCGGGAAAATGACGCGATATTGTGCGATATTGTGCGATATTGCGATATTGCTATAATATCGCACAATATCGCGGAAAAATAACGCGATATATCGCAATATCGCATTATCGCACAATATCGTGTTATTTTCGTTTCACGATGCCACCTCACACGGCCCATTCCGAACAGGATGCGGCCTTCTTTGGCCTTTACCCGTCCTGTCTGCGGCCCAGGCTGCAGCCAAATAGACACGAATTTACGCTTTTAATACTACCAGGGCTTCTTAGGGCCTTTGGCTTTTTTATTTAGTTAATCAGGTGATAGTGTGTGGGGAAAATCGAGTGAGTAAAGAATAGTTTATCTCCTCGCTCAATCAACCTAAGTAAGAACAATAACGAGTCGCTGTGCTGAAAGACATCTCCATCCATCAACGGTACATAACGGTGGGTATTTAAATAAATATAGCACGATGATACGATGACACGATGGTACGATGGTACGATGATGATATTGTACGATGATAGGATGATACGATGATACGATGGCACGATGGTACGATGATACGATGTTACGATGGTACGATGATACGATGGTACGATGATACGATGGTGCGATGATACGATGGTACGACGGCACGATGGTACGATGGTGCGATGATACGATGGTACGATGAAAACAATTAAAATCAATCAATATAATTTATTGGCGCATGACTTTTGTTTGACCAAGTAACTGGAGGGAAATTCGTACCTATTTCGAAATGTTCGAATCAGGGGAGATAACCAGGAATTGTGCCAACGGAGTTGACAGAGTTGTCTTCATGGCTATCCGCTCAAGCATCGCGCAATTATAACGCGAAATTTCACAATATCGCACAATATCGTGGAAAAATAACGCGATATATCGCATTATCGCAATATCGCACAATATCGCGGAAAAATAACGCGATATATCGCAATATCGCACAATATCGCGGACAAAAACCGCGATATATCGCATTATCGCAATATCGCACAATATCGCACATTATCGCGTAATTACAACGCGATATTTCGCAATATCGCAATATCGCGGGAAAATAACGCGATATATCGCATTATCGCAATATCGCGGAAAAATAACGCGATATATCGCATTATCGCAATATCGCACATTATCGCGTAATTATAACGCGATATTTCGCAATATCGCAATATCGCGTTTTCGCGTTATCGCGTTATCGCATCGCAATATCGCGTTATCGCATCGCAATATCGCATTATCGCATCGCAATATCGTGTTATCGCAATATCGCGTTTTCGCGTTATCGCATCGCAATATCGCGTTATCGCATCGCAATATCGCGTTATCGCAATATCGCGTTTTCGCGTTATCGCATCGCATTATCGCGTTATCGCATCGCAATATCGCGTTATCGCATCGCAATATCGCCCAAAATGTTTCAAGGGCGATGGTCGATGGCCCCTCTCGGCCATCATAGCAACAGGAACTTGATAATGTGATGTCTAGCATTGTAATATCACTTGTCTTTATTGCACCATGTAAGCGTCCTGTCTGTGTATTGTGTGTGCTGTCCTCAGTGTTTTATAGGGTGGATGGAGGAAGTCTGGTTCCATGTTTCTTCGAAGATATCTTTGAAGCAGCAAGAACGCAACTTGGCTGGGTGGTGCTTAGTTGGTTCGTCGCGATAGGACTGAAATAATGTTGTCATATAGCCCGCCACTGAGCATATTTACATATGAAATGATTTTGAGAGAGAAAGAAAAAAATGTCTATACGCCATACCAAATATCATTTCTTCATTATAAAGCCAGTTGCGCACATTGCAACACCGAGAGAGAAGGTTGGTCATCACAGGGACAATCCACGTTGTAATACCTATGGGCCATCACAGCCCAGTCGGTAGAGCATCGGCGAGTTGAGCCGGGATCGTGAGTTCGAATCCCGCTGACGTCCAATCTATTCTTTCTCTCTCAAAAATCATTTCATATGAAATAACGTTGAAAGCTACGTTAAATCCTATTCACTCTCTCACTATATTGATATATATATATATGCATTATTAGTTAAGATAATTCAAGCGAAGTTTTTAAATCAGTTTGATTATGTCAACACAAAATTGGTTGCAACCCAACAAAGGATATGTGACGACAATACGGGAATAACTCCCTTGTGTGTGATGGTAATCAAGCTAAATTTTGTTTCAACCCAAAACCTGCCAAATCAGTTTGTTCTTGAAGTTTACATACTGAAATATCAGCCTCGAAAAAATTGCGATGTTCCGTTGTATAATAATGGAGATATGATTGATCAAAATGTGCTCCTCGGGCTGATTTGGTATTTATGAGGCATTTACAGTGAGGATTTTCTCTTATAGCAAAAATGTGACACCTCAAACCAAAATAATTTTTTCACACAATATATTAGGAAGTTTGTTTACTGGAAAGAACCAAGAATTGTTTTGGTTTGAGGTGTCATATTTTTGCTATAGGAGAAAATCCTTCATGAAAATGCCCAAAAATACCAAAATAAGCCCGGGAGCACATATTGATCAATCATATCTTCATTTTCATGCAACTGAACATCTGAACTTTTTCGAAAGGGATATTCCAGTATGTAAACTTCAAGAAAAATCTTATATGACAGGTTTTGGAGAGGAAAAAAACGACTTTATCACCATCACACACAGAGGAGTTTTTCGTATGTAAACATCACATATCCTTTTCACTGCTTGTTATGTTGATTGCACTGTTATAAATCACACCGTAAATTCACAGTAAAATGTACTGGCAGAAAAGGTGCCAGTACATTCAACTGTAAAATTACGTTGCACCGTATTTTACAATTACCGTTTTTTAACAGGCTTTGAACTGTAAAATGTTGTACCGTATTTTATAATTACCGTTTAATGACAGGCATTCAACTGTAAAAATTGGGTAGCCCTGTAATTTACAATTACCGTTGTTTTAACATTCCTTAAACAATACAATTACCTGGCACCATTGTCTACAATTATCGGTTCCGCGGCAACGTAGGTCACTGGAAGGCCGAAATGGTCATTGCTGTTCGTGTTTTCAAATGCGATCACCACAAGCTTCGTAAATAATCACGAACGAATCTGTGCAATTATTACACGAATAGTAGGATACAACTCCAAGTCAGATAAAACCCATCTTCGCATATGCAAGTCGAACACTAAATGACGAAACGTTAGTGTAGTATTTAGCTTGAAATGTGGAGATGGATAAAATCAAAACCAAACCGCACTATAGACCGAAAATTAAAGTTAGCCGTTGCATCCATCCCAGCGCGTGTTCTGATAATGCTCTGAGTGGTGAATCGTACAAGGCAGGTGTCGGATGTTTCCTGGAACTGAGCGTTTCGTGTGCAAAGATATCAACCTCCTTTCAGAGAAAACAAGAATTTTATGTTACCTGTGTGAGCAGTTTACCCATTCCAGTTGATGTCAACTGAAATTGTCAAAACTCTCAAAGCCTGGATGTATTCATTGCTTTGTAGATCACTTCCAGAAAGACCTAAACTATATAGCTGATATGAGAAAACATTTCATATGTAGGGTTTTCTTAAACAAGTATTTTTAATTCTTTATAAAAATAATCTCATTGGCAGTATATGGTTGGCCAAGCATTTATCTTTAACAACCTTCTATGACCAGAGTGCAAACATTCCAGCTTGATGATAGAATTTCTCGTCAGAGTTTCGAATACGTTCTGAAAAACAAATAAAAAGCCAGTAAAAAGAAGTTATTCTGCTGATTTGGACTTTTGGGTGATTCCTCAAAACTGTCGAGACTACACTTTTCACATTCACATTTTGGAGAGTACATAACACCTGAGACACGCATAATCTACGGAAGACAATAGATGATCGGAATTGATCTGATGTGAATCCGGGAAACTTTCCTAGAAGCATGTTTGCATGGCCTATACGATTGTCTATATTTTCAGACATGATGTATATGCGGCACATCGGAAGAAACCAGGCGAAAGGTTGCCACAATCCAATATCCATCCTTCCTAATTACAATAGGGAAACAGTATTTCTCTAGCAAATCACTCGTGCAGAAATATATTTATCGAGTTTTGAACATAAATTCCGACATTGAATGCGGAAAAAAGACAATAATGCATCCTGAAATGAAAGAAAAAAGCAGTGAAGGTATTTGACGAAGAAGTTAGGAATATAGAGATACGGTAATGTGTAAACTGTTGTTTTTGAATTGATAGTCACCAGGCAGAGCCTGTCTCATTAAACTTAGATATAATATCACGAAATATTCCCCTGATTTGCCACCTTGGTTTTCATTGATTGTGCAAATCTGTGACTAATCTGTGAAATTCAGGTTCATGACTTCGCTTGTGTTTTGTTAACTAATAAATTGATATTACCATATCGTAAAACAACGTCACATGGGATATATTGTTCCCTGAATCACCAAACAAACAATTAGTTTACTGTAATGAAAGTCGAAATCGTGCCAACCGATGGGTTTGTTCACGAGGGGTATTTCTTGCATGCCATCAAGTTGTTATTGAATTGTTTCGTTTTCATCATTAAGTGGGATCGATAATATCCAGTATCAATCAGCGCTGCTCAGTTCGTTAGAATATTGATGTGAATATTGATTACTGTATCCACACTTGTGTGCTATAATGGCATTCTCAAAATGGCTGACATTTACAGCGGAGTATTATTGTTATGCAAAAGTTGCAGGCCGTTTTAGGTTGAATCACTGAAACGAAGTCCTCCAACATCCTGGCATGTGAATATATGACATATTGATCCTCACTAAATATATAAATTGTGAAAGAAAACTATAATTGATAAAAAGTTATTTTTTGTGAATGGTAGGAAGCCTAAATTTCAAAGCAACTTGAGAATTTTGGTCTTTACAAAATCTCTGATAAAGTAATGAAATGTTTAAATTTCTGAAACTTTCTACGTATATTTTATTATGTTGATGACTGGAGACTGACCTGATCAAATCATGATGATCAATCTGTCAAATAGCCCATACTGAGAACCTTTCATATTCTTGGACTGTGTCAATTATGAAAAAGGTCCATGAAATTACTATGGATTTGCCTCCGAGAGATCTATGAAGCAACTTTAGTTTCCGATGGTCTGCATCTTCGAATCAATTTGAAGACAATTATTTCAGCTTCCCAAAACTATAAACTTTCTATGAATCGGTTCAGTAGAAGTCATTATTTTGAAAATAATTTGATCCGGATATTTTTTTCTGGGCCTCTTTCTCTCCATTTCTGACTGTCAAATTTGACCCGTAAAACTAGTACTTCTGTTTCAATTGAGATTTCTCTATCATCCAGGTCGCCAAATAATTCAAGATTTGGTAGCAGTAATCCCTAATCCCTCCAGTTACTTCTCACTTTTTTGTTTAGCCCTACTAGTTTTAAACAGCCGTAACCCTACACAGCCTGTATCCACTTACAAATCCTTGCCAAGTTGATACGTGTTCGAAAGCAGACGACACATCGATGTTTACGTTAAACAGTGCTTCCAAATGAAATATATTACACCCACACAGACCCTATACTTCACATTCCAATATTCTGTGAAGAAAATTGGTAATAAGTTATAATTTTGAGCCTCCAAAGACATGTGATATTTTTCTGGCAATGAGACATGGGGTATTTTTCTGCCAACGCATGAGACCCGTGATATTTTTCTGGCATGGCCGTGGGCAATTTTGTGAACTTTATTATGTATGACACGGGAGTACACATAATGCTTAGACTAATATAGCGAAACGTTACTTTGGAGAAAAAGTGTTCCTTTAATCACCAAACAAACATTTCTTATACTGTTCATGGAAGTCAAAATCAGGTCAGTTGATGGTTCAATTCATAAGGCCTAATTTCTGCATATCGCGTCAAATATAAAGTTGTATTACCGATATGGAGTTGTTTCATTTTCTTCATAATACACATGAATCAATTAGTGCAGCTCAGTTCATCAGAAAGTATCGTTCGATTGAAACTATTACTGAGATTTCGAAATATGGTGTTAAAATAAATTGATGTCGTTATTGGAAGAGCAATATTTTCTTGCAGATTTTCTTCTTTCCGATCACGAATACAAAAAATGAACAAAGTTTACATTCAAGAAATTCTTAATTTTCATGATTGTTTGTCTAACTTCATGAGAAGTGCCTCGTTTTGTGCTAATCATCTAGTTCATATATCATTCGTCCAGTACGAACAAGAAGTGTTATAACATCCAGCAATTAAACAGAAGGAGAAGAAGTTTTGTGCGGATGAGACTTCTTAGAGCTATATTACCCTTTGATGGCTTTATTTAAATACATGAGCAGTTCATGATTTGCGAGTTTTTGTCAAACGTTCACCTGTTTTATCACTAAGCCTTTAAAGTTGTGTTATCGTGAGAACAGTATGGAAAATCAAGGGATTGTAATGAATCTAATGAGTGGGACGGAATCGAATCCACGACCTCTTCGAACCGTGGAGTTCCTTTTTCAACTTGACCAGTATTTGCTTCTTATGTTATTCTCGGAATTGTAGCCAGTTAGAATTTATAAGAACAAAGGACCAGTTTATATTAATATATCCGTGCATCTTTATTGGTTTGACATTATATAGCAATTACAGCAATTTTGCGGCGCAGCTTAGTTCATAATTTAGGTCATAATTTAGCAGCATTGCTTGATGTCGAATATAAGTAATTATATAGCACTATTACATTTGTGCTTGATCGACATAATTGTGTCCAAACAAGGCACTGGGCATCTGCCGCATTTGATGATCCCAAATTCACGTTGTCTCGATCTCTCTGCAATATCTACACCGACGATAGTTTTTTGGAGAAGGAAAATTCCGTCCAGACGTCAGATTTGACGGAAATGTCAACAGCATAAAGACTGATATCCGACTCGCCTCTGATGACCTTGTGAGACAGGTAAATCGACAGGTGTTCGACATCTCTGAATTTACACAACACCGCCTCATGTTCATTTGTCGATAAGACACTGGTACTTTGTTTACAAGGATGGAAAAGGTAATAATACGTACTGTCTGAAAATAAAGCCATTGTCTCTTTTCTCGTTCTCAATAAAATTCCACCATGATCTGGGCCAATACACTGTTTTAGAACTTGGCACATTTCTTTGGCTCTGGGTAAACAACTGCCTTTTCTTTTGGGGCTTAATTTCTCACGAGATGGCAAATTTTGGAGAACCTTCTTGTACTCTAAGGTATATTCCTCGTGTCTTGCAGTCAATTTTTTGGGCAGTTCTTCTGGCATCAAATCCGTGTGGTCGGTTTTCTGTTTTCCCAAGCGTACAACCCGGGTGCTGTGGAGTTTATCGCCCTGTAGAAGAAGTTGGTCTATAACCTCAGCCGACCAGGAGGACGGACTCAAGGCTTTGGTTTGGAGAATGGCACACAGTGATGTGGCAGAGGTCTGACAGCCTGGAAACTTGGCACCACGAATGTCTTTCAGGGAGAAATGACCTCTGGTCACTTCAAGAGGGCGTCTTTCTTCTCTGTCAACACGTCGTGTCTTCAAACGTTGTACTATGGCATTCCAGAAGAACTTTCTTTTGCGATCTGTAATAGGAAGGACGGCGAGATGTTTGCTAAGGGTAATTTTCTTGCTTAGAGAATTGATAACCGAAAGAAATATATAAAGGTATCCGGACATCAATATATAACAAGCAGTTAAAGGTTGGTGAATATTTACCTATCTTAGCTGTATTTTTCTGCTCCATGGTTAAGTCCAGTAACGTTGTATCTACACAGTTTCGTTGGCCGACTTGTATATGAATGTAGAATATCTTGATTTTTCTGGACTTTTAAATGATTTCGGGTTTGATCAAAACTATCGAGACCAAACTTGACATGTGGAGTCGACTTCTGGATTTATTCTGGATATACAACACCTGGGATAATACATATCATCTATAGAAGACAATAGATGTGAACGATATTGTCCTATATGACCCTGGGAAGCTTTTCCAAGGGGGCCTCACTATCCACAGGTAACACCCGGAGATATCCCGCACAAATGGAGTTATTATACACGATATGCAGATCTGGAGAGTGAAACTGGCGCTGCTTGCAGCAAACCACGTGCTTATATCTGTGTACGACCTAAAACAACAATTATCTATATTCTCACAATAGTTATGTTGTTACTGTACACTCTGTAATAAACCAGATGGACGATTGCCACACTCCACATCATGGCCTCCTAATTGGATATCTCGAACAGTTGGAAACTGTCTCAACTTAGTGTGACATGCAGCCCCTACAAGATATTTTGTAATACTGATTTCCATTGAATGTAGGGTCTGCCAGTTTAACCGCCAGAAACGATACTTTATACGCTATTTTATCCACCCAAAACAATGAAACCCAGCTTTTAAATTAAATCACAGGCTTGGAATCCGTTCTAAACATTCCGTGGGTAGTTTGTTCGAGCATTCTCACAACAACACAGCTTCTGGAGCTAGATTGGGTTCGGAAAAGCTGTGTTGTTGTGATGTTGTGAGAATGCTCGAATAAACTACCCACGGAATGTTTAGAACGGATTCCAAGCCTGTGATTTAACTTAAGATGTGGGTTTCATTATTTTCGGTGGAGAAAATGGCGTGTAAGGTATCTTTTTCTGACTGCCGGACATTTCGATCCAGCAGCTAGAAGATTTTGCCAGTTAAACTGGCAGGCCCTACAATCAGTAGAAATCAGTATTATAAAATGTCTTGTAGGGGTTGCATGTCGGACTAGTCTAAACTCAGGAGTTTAAAAAGGTCTTGATTTTAAAATATTGAAGAAAATCTCGTCTAAGCAAAATATGTAATGTTTTTACACCCTTAGATCACTCTGAGAATTCCAGATGCAGTGATTGATTTTTGTGCTGAAAACTGTTTAACATCAAAGTGGCATAATCTTACAAAATTATACTGACTTAATTTTCACATCAATCGAGTTAGTTTTGGCATGGTTCAAAGTTCATTGAAAATCATTAGAGATATCTGATGTGTCAAACTACATATTGACGATATAATGGAGCAATATATTGTTTGAGCTAAGCTGTTGTTGTTCCTGCAGTTAAATACAGTTGATGTAAATACGAGTTGTATTCGAACTGGTAATGAATGATGAGCCAAATCTAAGCTTGGAGATTTCGCGTGTATTACTTCAGCTAATGAGTATCAGTATAAACAATATCCACGTGAACATATACGCGTGTTGTTCGTGACTGTCCACTATACAATCGGAGATTGAACTATTTTACTGGATGCAAACCACGGTCCGACAGATTACCGAATTGAAGAAGAAGGTCGTAATAATTCAACATAATATATTTCCGAAACGTACAAAATATTTCAGTTCATCGGAACAGATATATCCCACAAGGACAGTCTGCTACTCAACACTGCAATACTAAATTAAATTTAATTCACGTATGTGAATATACAATAACTAAAATTGATAAAATAAATAAAAGAAAACCATTGCAGTACTTCACCTGCGTTTCCCCCACCCTAAAAAAAAAAAAAAAAAAAAATAGATAAAAATACACTCTCACAGGAAAACCGATATGGGTACAGTGTAGGTATATTGTTTCATCATGGGGCCACCTTAACGGGTTACAGTGTTTACAGGTACCTGTGTATACCTTCAAATGCACATGTTTGGTCTGCGAAAAAATGACACTTTGCAATCAATAGGTGTTTCAGTCTGTCGAACGACGAATTCCCGTGCAAATCTCCGACTTGTTGTTCACAAGAAAGCCGATAATCCTCCATGATATCGAAATCAATATTTGACACCAGAATGCAAAAACCTATCTATTTTGCCAATGGTGGCTCCATCTAAGATAGCAACTTTTAGTTTGGCGAGGTCGCAAGAATCTGCACTGGAATATTTTGTACGTTTGGGAAATATATTATATTGAATTATTACGACCTTCTTCAATTTGGTAATCTGTCTGATCGTAGTTTGCATCCAGCAAAATAGCTCAATCTCCGATTGTATGGTCGACAGTCACGAACAACACGCCTATATGGTCACTGTGATAATTCAGCTAACTGATTTACCCCCAAATAATGTTCAGATGACTTAGACGTGAGGCTATAAAATTCATTCCAATATTCACCCGACTTCGACCTAAAACTCATCGTATTAAGAATTGAAATAAAATCTAATAATCAATTTTGTTTTACATGTAATAGGTGGCCAGAGATTCTAAAATTACTATTGAGGACTGTTTTTCGAAACGCGAGCAGATCACGGCATGAGTTGTTCTTCAGGTCAATCACAGTTAAAACCATGGTGTCAGCGTGATTGAAATCAGTGCCAATTTCACTCATGAAGTATCCAAATCGGATTCAACTTATTCGTGTATTTGTGCATGTTAACTGTGATATTGGAACCCTAGTGAGGAGTCCCATCAGAGCAATATCGATCACTTTCTATTACCTTCCACTCTTCCATAGATTATAGACCAGGACTTATTAATTATAATGCTGTCGTGTACTTCGCTAGCCAAATTAAGTGCCAAACCCTGTTTCTTAGTTCTAGAACGGAGAAGTATTTTATATTCGTGAGCAAATGAATTTTATCTGTACGTTCAAGTATTTGTTCTATAGTATCAGTCTCTCATATCTCTATAAGAGTGGCATTTGTATATATTTTAATTGAATTCTATGTATTTTTATCTGTGTGTGCAAATGGTGAGACGTTAATAAGCTATATCTATCTATATCTATCTATCTATGTATTTGTGCCTGTCGGGGTGTTACCTGTGATATTGGGACACTAGTGGGGAGTCCCATCAGAGTAATATCGATCACTTTCCATTATCTTCCACTCGTCCATAGATTATAGATATTATCATGTGGGTTGTATATCTAAATCAGAAGACGACTCCAGTTTTAAATCAATGATATTGAAATCATTTCAAAGTTACAAGAAAGTCAGGTATATCACATTCACACAAGGATCAACCATAGGTCCTGTGCTAAGAACGAGACATACTCGACTTCACCATGGAACAGAAAGATACAAACAAGACAGGTAAATATCAATTAAATATGATACTCTGAATGTATACTCATGTACAAGTAAGTACCTTTACATGTTTTCGGTCATCGTTTTAAAAAAAGAAGAAACCCCCCATTACCGAAGATGATTGGTGTCTATCTTAGATCACAAACGAAAATTCCTCTGAGATGTAATAGTACAACCCTTGAAGACACGGCGCGTTGACAAAGAAGAAAGACGGCCTCTTGAAAGCTAGGTAGTGAGTGACCAGAGGCCATTTCGCTCTGAAGAACATTCGTGGCGCCAAGTTTCCAGGAAGTCAGACCTCTGCCACATCCCTCTGTACCATTCTCCAAACCTGGGACAGAGACACGCGTCTACATTAATTGTGCCTCGTCCCAATACACCCGTCTACATTCATTGTGCTTCGTCCAAATGCACCCGTCCACATTCATTGTGCTTTGTCCCAATACACCCTTCTATATTCATTCTGAAAACAGCATGTGAAACAAATACTGGGAAGACGCCTTCCGATATACCGGTATTAAGGGGGGATAATAACTGAAAAAATGTGGAATGAATGAAATTTTTTTGAAATATTATCTTCAAACTTTCACATCTACCAGACACGTCTATGAGAAGGTTATCTTCAAACTTTCACATCTACCAGACACGTCTATGAGAAGGTTAAGTATGTAGCAATTCTGGAACTACCCCAACGATGTGAAACCTACAGGACTTCAAAAATTACCAACCGAAATGACAATTGAAATATGCTTTGAATATGCACTACATACATTTTACGATACTCATTATAACAATAGAGAGGTGACGAAACAAGTAGAATGTGTGAATACCCATAAAAACTACAATCTAGAAGCTATCGAAAGTGGAGGCTTTTTCAAAATCTGTGCTTCCATGACACCCTGTCCAACAAGATTTTCAGCGGGAATTATGGGTACTTCATTCGGAACGCAGTGTAGTTGTTTTTTGGGCAAGAATTACTTAATCTACAGAAAAGGCGAACGAATGACAACTATACTGAATAATGAAGTTTACGACTTCAGATTACGTGTGATACACTTGCCGAAACCACAGGTGCGAGGAACGAACGGAAATATTTATCTGTTCTTCACGCAAAATTCCACATGTTCAAAATAAGTTCCCGCCTCCTTAGCTGTGATGGGGACAGTTCTCTGTGTGGAGTTTCATACGCCAACCTCTTCAAGAAAATATTTCTATATTGTTCGAAATGGATATTGTGTTCCTTATGACATTGACATGATAAAAGATATATATTCCTTCATGTGTGGTGTTTAAAAACTGTAATAATGACTATTTTATTTAGGGACTATTTCCCGGACGTGCCGATCATTGCGGAGTTAGCAACTTGCAGTGGCTTGCTTGCACTTCCTGCTGACCTGCGCAAACGGGAGCACAGAACAACAAGAACACACAGAAATTGGGGGAATTGGTCGCTTTCTTGAAATTTATTGGGATATTATGTAGTAGAAGGTGAGTATGATGTATTTCTAAGGTGTATGAAACATTACTGTCCTATGTTATGTTTGTGTCAAGCACTAAAAATGAGTTATGCGTCTTGAACTTATATTTACGGTGATGGTAATAGATACTCCGTGATGTATGGTATGCAAGCAGTATTGTGGGGAAACATGTCCAGTTTTAACCCTTTGAACTATGTGGACATTTTTCACGTGTAGTTTGGGAGGGGAGCTCTTCATCTTCATCATTTTGACCATTATTCTGCTATATTAACCAGGAAAAATTGTATATACATTGTTCTGGTGTTAGTAGCAGGTAAATTGACTGATGTTCAAAACAACATGTACAATGTACAAATTAAATTATCATGCCTTCATAACATAGCCTAAACATAACTCTTTTCTATATTTGTACAACCACTGCCATTAGAGTGATATCAGCTGATTTCCCTGGCACTGGATATTATACAATTATTGCATGTTATAGAGTGGGACATCACGATTTGTCAGCTCGAGACAAGTGAGCGCGCTGCGCGAGTTATACACCAGATCGTGATGTCCCACTCAATAACATGCAATAGTTGTTTCATTATACCGAATGTCCTATTTGAATAAAATGGGGACTTTATAATCATGTGAATGAGGATGGTACGGTGAAATAAGCATATCGTGTTCAACACTGTGCGACCGTTGTTGATTTCAAAACGCCGTGTCAAGATCAACTGTCGATTCTCGGTTTGTTTGTCCACTCAATCGCATAATTTGGATGAGTAACGTTCGCAGTGATCTTACGTACATTTTCAATAGATACCAAATTTCTTTCAGTCAATTACCAAATCACACTAATTTCTACCACCAACGGGCCGATATATACACGTCAGGTCGAAATCTTCGTTTCTGGGAGTGTGTTGGCGACCGTTGGCGCGCGCACTATGGGAGGCAACCCTTGTTCCGGCAGATGTCGCCGTGGAATAATTTGTGATGTACAACGCTCTGCCGTGGTACATGATATTTATTCAACGGTAAGGCAAGATGTGACTGCATCATCACTGAAAATCACGATTTGTAGAATGACACGTGACAGGCTGTCAACCAATGAAAACTTTAGGAATTTACATCAGGTATGATAATATGTGATATATGATGAAGATGATGTCACTTATCTTGCAGAGTGACCAATTTTCTACCAAAATAAGTCCCTTGTTTTTATTTGGAAATGTAAGTATCGTATGCTTTTTCTTTTACTCTTCGATATAATAAATACCTGTTATATTGTCTACAGTTGGGATGATATTAATTCAAGGAATCATGTTGGAAAATGTAGTGTACATGGACATGGGCATTCCCAATTCATCCTGTTTCAGTGAGAAGCGTTAATTTAGATTCCTTAATATTCATGAGGTTGTTTGAAGAAGTCCCAACAACAAAATGGTGGCCTCCAATGTTTCACTTCCTCTTATGTCTTTTTTCACGTTTATAGGTATATCTCTTTCGTCACTCCAATAACCAACTGTTGAGGAGTTCTAAGAACCTTCCAATCTGTGTTTATGCCACTTGTAAATAATTCTTGGATTATCCTTCTGCTTGAACCATTGACAGTCCAATTCGGTAAGTTCACACTATTAGTTTACACCCTTCTGTTGAACCTATATCATTCTTGCTACCTTTTTTGCAACACTTTTGCAACACTGTGAAAATTTTAATGGGATACTTCAATTATTTGAGCAACTATTTTTATGAAGGGACACTGTATAAAATCTGGAAATTATTTTTCAGGTATTATTATTAAAAAAATATATATTATTATTAGAAAAGCATTTTCTGGAAAAGCAAGTCCAGGGATGGAAGAGGCCATGGGTTTGATTCCGTCCCACTCACGTCTATGCATACATTCCAGTCCCTCAGATCTTACGACAGCACAAATGTCGTGGATTTGAAAGACATAGTAATAGTAGACCAAGTGCAAGTTTGACAAATACTCACAAGTCCTCGTGTATTTGAATGAAGCCATCAACTTTCAAAGATAGACCTACATATACCTCGGGAAATACCTCGTCCGCACAAATCTTTCTTGAGCTTTAATTGGGGGTGATATAGAACGGTGCTTTGATTCTGTGAAGAAACATTTTTTCTGAGTTTTATTCTATTTGTGGTAGCAGAATCAAGCTGAGTTTCCGGACTTCGCTTGTGTTTTATTAACTAATAATTGACATATCAATATCGTAAAACAACGTCACATTGGACGTATTGTTCCTTTAATCACCAAACAAACAATTACTGTACATGGATGTCGAAATCGTGGCAGTTGGTGGCTTTATTCATTATCTCGATTTCTCTGCAAGAATCTACACCCAAGACAATTTTCTGTAGAACGACAATTCCGTTCAAACATCAAATTTGACGGAGATGTCAACAACATAAAAACTGATATCCGACTCTTCTCTGATGAACTTGTCACACATGCAGGTAAGTATTCGGCATCTGTGAATTTACACAGCATCGCCTGGTGTTCCTCTGTTGACATGACACTTACTTCGTTTACATGACTCTTACCTGGAAAAGGTACCAGTACGTACTGTCTGGAAATAATGTTATTGTCTCCTCTCTGATGTACCGCCTTTTCCTCAATAGTGGCCTTCTCCCCAAGGCCATTTTCCCCAGTGGCCTTTTTTCCCAGTGACCCTTTAATATATACCCTATAATATATATGTGAAAATTTGTACAAATAATGTACTATTTTAAATTATTTTTATAACTTGATATTGTTTTTATTAATGAAATGAATCTTGTCTGTTTTGAAATACTGCGTACTTAACCCTATCTGGCCGGGGCCATTTGGGTTTCGGAAATATATTTTCGCTATCGCTAAGGCTGGAGTGCTGAAACTTCCCAAACCATATATTTGGGTGAAACTGTACTAGAAAATGTAAAAAAAGATCAAAGATGGCCGCCATGATGACGTCACAATGACGTCATTTTCAAAAAAGGCATTTTTTGGATGAGTTTTTTTCGTTATATTTTTTCGAAAAGTCTGCTTCCCACCCATGCCAGGTAGTTTTAAACTAAGAAATCCAAATCGAGGGCAAAATCTATTTTGTTTCTCATCAGATTATTATTTACTAATTTATCATGCAGTTTTTGCGAACAGAACGCATAAATAAAAAAATCGAAAAATTTGACCGAAAAATCGTCCAAAAATGCCTTTTTTGAAATGTTTACCATCTTGGATTTTTTTTTACATTTTCCAGTAGAGTTTGAAAGAGTTTTTCATGAAAAAATGTTCTTTGATCGTCTGTCTTCTCTGTCCACACGTCGTGTCTTCAAGGGACTGTACCATGACATCCCGAGGAATAGACAAGACGAAGAAAAGTTTGGTTGGGAGGAGCTTCTTGGGTATCGGAATAGTACCATGAAGAAATATATAAACCGAAATTGTCACATCAACACACAGAAAAAAGTTCATACATAGTTAATATTAACCAATCTTTTTTAGCCCACCATCACCAGATGGTGGGCTGTTCAAATCGCTTTTCGTCCGTGGTCCGTCGTCCGTCCGTCGTCCGTCGTCCGTACGTCAGTCCGTCCGTAAACAATTCTTGTTATCGCGATTTCCCAGGAACTACTTAATGGATCTTTCTCAAAATTGGTACACAGGTTCCCCTTGGGGTCTAGTTGTGCAAGATACCTTTTTTGGTTCGATTCGAAAATCCAATTTGGCCACCAGGCAGCCATCTTGGATTTCCCCACGAAAACTTGTTATCGCGATTTCTCAGGAACTACTGCATGGATTTTTCTCAAATTTAGTACACAGGTTCCCCTTGGGGTCTAGTTGTGCAAGATACCTTTTCTGGTCCGATTCGTAAATCCAATATGGCCACCAGGCAGCCATCTTGGATTTCCCCATGAAACCTTGTTATCGCGATTTCTTAGGAACTACTGCATGGATCTTTCTCAAATTTGGTACACAGGTTCCCCTTGGGGTCTAGTTGTGCAAGATTCCTTTCCTAGTCCGATTCGAAAATCCAATATGGCCAACATGCAGACATCTTGGATTTCCCCATGAAACCTTGTTATCGTGATTTCTCAGGAACTAAAGCATGGATCTTTCTCAAATTTGGTACACAGGTTCCTCTTGGGGTCTAGTTGTGCAATGTACCTTTTCTGGTTCGATTCGAAAATTCAATATGGCCACCAGGCAGACATCTTGGATTTCTCCATGAAACATTGTTATCGTCATTTCTCAGGAAGTATTGCATGGATCTTTCTCAAATTTGGTACACAGGTTCCCCTTGGGGTCTAGTTGTGCAAGATACCTTTTCTGGTCCGAATCGAAAATCCAATATGGCCAACATGCAGCCATCTTGGATTTTCCCATGAAACCTTGTTATCGCGATTTCTCAGGAAATACTGAATGGATCTTTCTCAAATTTGGTACACAGGTTCCCCTTGGGGTCTAGTTGTGCAAGATACCTTTTGCGGTCCGATTTGAAAATCCAATATGGCCACCAGACAGCCATCTTGGATTTCCCCATGAAACTTTGTTATCGTCATTTCTCAGGAAGTACTGCATGGATCTTTCTCAAATTTGGCACACAGGTTCCCCTTAGGGTCTAGTTGTGCAAGATACCTTTTTCGGTCCGAATAGAAAATCCAATATGGCCACAAGGCAGCCATCTTGGATTCCCCCATGAAACATTGTTATCGCGATTTCTCAGGAACTACCGCATGGATCTTTCTCAAATTTGGTACACAGGTTCCTCTTGGGGTCTAGTTGTGCAACATACCTTTTTGGTCCGATTCGAAAATCCAATACGGCCACCAGGCAGCCATGAAACTTTATCGTCATTTCTCAGAAAGTACTGCATGGATCTTTCTCAATGTTGGTACGCAGGTTCCCCTTGGGGTCTAGTTGTGCAAGGTACCTTTCCTGGTCCGATTTGGAAATCCAGTATGGCCACCAGGCAGCCATCTTGAATTTCCCCATGAAACTTTATCGTCGTTTCTCAGGAACTACTGCATGGATCTTTCTCAAATTTGGTACACAGGTTCCACTTAGGGTCTCGATATGCAAGATGCCTTTTTCGGTCCGAATCGGAAATCCAATATGGTCACCAGGCGGCCATCTTAGACTTCCCCATGAAATTTTGTTATCGTGATTTCTCAGGAAGTAATGCCTGGATCTTTCTCAAATTTGATACACAGGTTCCCCTTGTGGTCCAGTTGTGCAAGATACCTTTTCTGGTCCGATTCCGAAATCATTCCGAATGTCCATCAGGCGGCCATCTTGAATTTCCCCATGAAACTTTGTTATTGCGATTTCTCAGGAACTACCTCATGGATCTTTGTTAAATTTGGTACACAGGTTCTCCTTGTCGTCTAGTTGTGCAATATACCTTTTCTGGTCCGATTCCGAAATCATTCCGAATGTCCATCAGGCGGCCATCTTGGATTTTCCCATGCAACTTTGTTATCGTGATTTCTCAGGAAGTACTGCATGGATGTTTCTCAAATTTGGTACACAGGTTCCCCTTATGGTCTAGTTGTGCAAGATACCTTTTTCGGTCCGAATCGAAAATCCAATATGGCCACAAGGCGGCCATCTTGAATTTCTCCTTGAAATATTGTTACCGTGAATTCTCAGGAAATATTTCACGGATCTTTCTGAAACTTGGTACACAGGTCCCACATGGGGCCTAGTAGTGCAAGATACCTTTTTTGGTCCATTCGAAAATCCAAGTTACGCTTCAAATTAATACGGTATTCTCGAGTTGTGACGTTGCATCACAAGAGTCGGTGGATCAAACGGTGGGGCATATTCTATATATTGAATATCCATATCTTCACCTTCCATATCAAGGAGTTCAAATAATTCGGAATTAAAATGTATTTCTTCAAATTTTAAATCAGTTTTCTTTAGTCCATGCAGTAGCAAGTGAACTGCTCCACCCTTTCGTCTGCTTGCGGGTCGGCTACATGAAGGGACGTCACTCTTGTGACTCAACGTCACAACTCAACAACTGTAGACTACTGCATGTTTCGATCGAAGGGAGATAATCAGGATTCAGGCACTTTCGAAGTTTCAACATTACTGCGCGGACCGGATCCCTTCAGTATTAAGTATTGTACCATCTTACTATTTTCGAGCATGGTATCTTAAAAGAGATATCTCAAACTAGCCCAGTAAACAGAACAGAATTAGCATTCGTTCCTAATTATAAAATCTTAAGTATGTTTCATAGCTCATGCCAAAGTGTCAAAGAGATTGGTCTTCGCCTCCAGTACCCAATGATGACACGTGCAAAAAAATAAATAAAAAAAATACTACAAAACGAAGGCGAAGGATCCTCCGTACATGTACATTCACTTTCAGACTAACTTTGCTCATTTCCCTTGTATTATAACAACCGACATAAGTACAGTTTCTAGAAATCTTGAAACTCCTGAAACTTAGATTATATCTTGGTGTTTTTCAGTGTCCCTTTTTCGATCTTTTACGCTCAGATTCGAAATTCTGTAAACAAGATTACAAATCAATCGTTTGTTCTTAGTAACAATGGACAAAAAGATGGACAATGGACAAAAAGACAAAAAGTCATTAGCTTACAATTATCGGACAATGGTGGGCGCCAATATCCTTCAGGATCTCTCGTTTATATATATAAAACAGTTGTGTTTTTCTGCTTAATTGTGACGTCAGCAACGTTGTAAGTACCCGCACAGGTTCGATGACTAACTTTTGAATAAATGTAGAATATCTTAATTATTCCGGGCTTTTAAATAATTTCCGTCTGATCATGGCTGTCGAGACGACAATTGACATGTGGAGTCGACTTCAAAACTTCTGTAATTTACAACACCTGGGATAATACACATAATCTGTAGAATACAATAGATGTGATCGATATTGGTCTGATGTGACCCCGGGAAACTGTCCAAGGGGGCGCCAATATCCACAGGTAAACATCCTGAGAGGTCCCGCGCACACTTGGATGTTGTACTCGATATGCAGATCGCGAGAATGAAAGTGGCGCTGTCTTCGACGGTGCTCGTGGTTGAATATTTGGTCTAAACAACTATTACCTATATTCTCACGATAGGACAGTCATGTCTTGTTGTTACAACACTCTGCAATAAACCACATGGAAGTTTGTCACACTCCACATCATGGCCTCCCAATCTCGAGATCTCGAATAGTCAGAAACTGGTAAGTTAACTCAGGATCTTATTGAAGGGAGTCTTTTCTTTGGGTATCAGTTTTGAACATTTTCGGGAAAATCTCTTCAAAACAGAATCGATGAATGCTTCCTCGCTTCATTGAAAATCTAAAAAATCCAAATACAGCGCTACATCTGCGTACTGCTAACTGTTATATCAATCGGGTATAATCTTGCAAAAGGATATTGAATTAATTTTTACTTTATACTTCCGTCGAGGTTCTAATGATTTGTATGACAGTTCTAACTTTTTACAATATAACCAAGAAATATATTGTTCCATCTAGGAAGATTATCGAGGTTGTTATTCATGCGCTGATTCAATCAAACTGCTTCCAAACGCCCGCATTAGGGTTTATTTATGTAAACAGGAGTTAAATTCGAACTGCTAATAATTACCCCTTGGAGATTTCGCGTGTATTATTTCAGCTAATGGATATAAACAAATCGATATGAAAATAATTTGGCTGTATATTCGGTTTAGCATTAAACATATCGTCAAACACGTCGGTCTCAACTCATTTCAACATCAAACAGTTCAACATCACACCATTCAACTCCAAACAGTGACCATCCAACCAGTCAACGTCAAGCCATTCGTTTGTGGCTGATGTGATGTTTACAAACTAAGCGCATTGCCTTTTCCCTACTAGCCAGTCAGAATTTTGAAGAAGAAAACAAGTTTATATTCATACATCCGTTTAGCTTTTATTGATCGGATATTAATTACCGCAACATTTTGCGGTCACAATTCTGCAACATTGTTTGATGTCGAATAAGACTTAATATAGGACTATTTAACTTGCACGTGCTCGACAGTAATGTGCCCAAACAAGGTACTCAGCATTTGACGCTTTGATGATCCCAAATTCACATTGTCTCGATCTCTCTGCAAATATCTACACCCAAGATAATTTTCTGGGGAACGAAAATTCCTTCCAGACGTCAGATTTGACGGATATGTCAACAGCATAAAGACTACTATCAGCTGACTCTCTGACTCTCTGATGAACTTGACACAGATAAATCGACAAGTGTTCGACATCTCTGAATTTACACAATATACCGCCTCGTGTTCGTTTCTTGATAAGACACTGGTATTTTGTTTACAAGGACGAAAAAGGTAATAATACGTACTGTTTGGAAATAAAGCCATTGTCTCTTTTCTCGTTCTCAATGAAATTCTACCATGATTTGGGCCAAGATATCGTTTTAGAACTTTGCGCATTTGTTTGGCACCTGGTAAACAAATTCTGTCTTTTCTTTCGGGGCTTAATTTCCCACGAAATGTCAAATTTAGGGCCACCTTTTTGTACTCAAGTGTATATTCCTCTTGTTTTGCAGCCAGTCTTTTTATCAGTTCTTCTGGCGTCAAAAATCCGTGTTGCCGGTTTTATGTTTTCCCAGACGAACAACCCGGTTGCTGTGGCGTTTATCACCTTGTAGAAGAAGTTTGCCAAAATGACTTTCGCCGACCAAGAGGCCTTTGTTTAGAGAATGGCGTACAGAGATGTGACAGAGGTCTGACAGCCTGAAAACTTGGCCCCAAGAATGTTCTTCAGGGAGAAATATTCTCACGTCGTGTCTTCAGTGGTTGTATTATGACATCCCAGAGGAATTGTCAGAGAAATTGTCTTTTACGATGTGAAATAAGGAAATTATCACGGAAAGAATGTAAAGGTTATTCTACATGAGCATAAATTCAGAGGTCCATCTTTTATTGATATTTACCTATCTTATCTATGTCGTTCTGCTTCGAGTATGTCTCGTTATTAACGCAGAACCTGTGGTTAATTCTTGTGTGAATGCGAGAAATCTGACTTTCTCGTGACTTTTAAATCATTTCAGTATATTTGATGAAAACTGACGAGACAACAATTGACAAGTAGAGCCGTCTTCTGATTTAGGAAATATACTTATAATCTATAGGAGACAATATATGTGATCGGTGTTGCTCTGATGAGACTCCCCACTGAAGCCCAAATATCCACAGATAACACCCCTAGAGGCCACATAAACAAAATATGTAGTAGTAGTAAAAACTTTATTGACATCTTTCCACATGTAATACATAAAAATGATACATGAATGATTATGAACAATATTATATGCGCCACTCTAATTAGAGTTACGAGAGATGGTATAAAATTCAAACATAAACAATTCTGCGTCGAAGCGGAATGTTATGGCAGTAAATTTCGCAATAAAAGGATTATCCAACAAGAAACAGAATGCCTCGACATCATTTAATCGATGAAAATCCGGGTTAATACACTGCATGTGCCTCATTCAATAATGCAAGTCTAATATTCGCATATGAAGGACATTCTAACAATACATGTTTTTCGGATTCTACCTTATTTTGGCAAGCAAAGCATAACCTTTCTTCTACTAGTAGGTTTTCATATCTACCCGTTTCTAAATAGATAGGAGCGACGCCGCATCTAAATTTTGCGAGGGCACTCCGACGATATTTCGACATAAATTGTGATATATATGTTTCGGTTTCAAAGTTATTCTTGAATAAACAGTAAGATCTCAATTATTTCCACCATGAGAGTGGGTACTGCAATTATGATTTATCTTATGTTGCCATTCGTATTCAAAATGCCGAAATTCCAATTTTTAAACTTCCGTTTGTAGGTTTTTGCAGGGGTCGAAATTTACAAAATGCATCAAATTTATTCCGAACCCGAAAAGACCAGTTTCTACATCTATTTGAAGATACAGTGAATTTGCTCATGCCATTATCTTATAGTTCAGCATTTTGTACACATGTCCAAGTTGATGCGATCTGGATATTTCAAGAGTGAAAGCGGCGCTGCGCTTCATTCACGCTGTGACCAAATGATTTCACCTGTGTATGACCAGAACCAACAATACCTATTTTCCCAATTTTTCTGGAATTTGAAATTTTAGAAAAAGTCCCAAAGTTTCAGACTTTCAGACACAATTCGGCAACGATTTGGTGTAAGACCCACGAAATATAATTGACAAAGGATCTGCTGGAAGTTGTATTGTCAGTCTTTTGTCCAGGATATTACCTTTTCAATAGAAGGTCTTACACCAAAGCCTTGCCGTATGATGTCAATCAATCATTGCATCTGTAATTTTCAGAGTGCTCCAAGAGAGAGAAAAAAACCACGAATTTTGCTTCAACGAGATTTTCATGAATATTTAAAATCAGGACCTTTTTAAACATCTGAGTTAGGACACCAATTTCCAACTGCTCGAGATATCCAATTAGCAGACCACGACGTGGAGTGTTGCAAACTTCCATCTGGTTTATTACACTGTGTTGAAATAACACAACATTATCGTGAGAATATAGGTAATTGTTGTTTTAGGCTATACACAGATAAATGCACTCATTTGTCGCAAACAGCGTCAGTTTTACTCGCGAAAGCTTCATATTGTGTATAATATCTCCATGTGCGCGGGACCTCTCCGGGTGTTACCAATGAATATTGGGGCCCCCATGGAGAGTTTCCCGGGGTCACACAAAAGCAATATCGATCACATCTATTGTTTTCTATAGATTGATGCTTATTATCCCAGGTGTTGTATATTCCATAAATCTAGAAGTCGACTCCACATGTCAATTGTGGTCTCGATAGATTTGATCAAACAGAAATCATTTAAAAGGCCAGAAAATTCCAGATATTCATCAGTCATATACAAGTCATCCATTGGAACTGGATAGATAACGTTACTGGGCTTGACCATGGAGCAGAAAAATACAGCTAAGATAGGTAAATATTCACCAACTATGAACTCCTTGTTATATACTGATGTGGAAATACGTTTATAATTTTTTACGGTTATCATTTCTGTAAGCAAGACACGTATCTTTAAAAAAAATCTCTTCCTCTTGCCTATTACAGATCGCAAAAGAAAATTCCTCTGGGATGTCATGGTACAACCATTGAAGACACGACGTGTTGACAGAGAAGAAAGACGGCCTCTTGAAGTGACCAGAGGTCATTTCTCCCTGAAGGATATTCGTGGTGCTAAGTTTCCAGGCTGTCAGACCTCTGCAACATCTCTGTGTGCCATTCTCCAAACCAAGGCCTTGAGTCCATCCTCCTGGTCAGCGGATGTTATAGACAAACTTCTTCTTCAAGGTGACAAACTCCACACCACCCGGGTTGTACGCTTGGAAAAACAGAAAACCGGCCGCACGGATTTGACGCCAGAAGAACTGCCCCAAAAAGTGGCTGTAAAACACGAGGAATATACCTTAGAATATAAGAAGGTTGTTCAAAATTTAACATGTCGCGAAAACGTAAGCCATAAAAGAAAAGTCAGAAGTTGCACACACAGAGCCAAGCAAATGCGCAAAGTTCTGAAACAGTGTCTCGGCCAAAACCATGGTGGAATTTTATTGAGAACAAGAAAAGAGACAATGGCGTTAATGTCCGACAGTACGTATAGCTACCTTTTCCATCCTTGTAAACAAAGTACCAGTGTCTTATCGACAAACGAATACGAGGCGGTGTTGTGTAAATTCAGAGATATTGAGCACCTGTCGATTTATCTGTGTGACAAGTTCATCAGAGATGAGATAGATATCGCTCTTAATATTGTTGACATTTCCGTCAAATTTGACGTCTGGACGGAATTTTCGTTCTCCAGAAAGTTATCTTGGGTGTAGAATTTTGCAGACAAATGGAGACAGTGTATATGAATTTGGGGTCACCATAATGCACAAATGCTCATACGGCACCTTGATTGGACAAAATACTGTTGATGACATGCAAGCCAAATAGTGCTACCGTATATCATTTATTTAATTCGACATGACACCCCCCCCCCCCTGGAAATGTTGTAAAATGTCTTCATTTCATTGATATTTTATTTCAAGCCAATAAATGTTGAATACATCGATGTAAACTGGTGTTATTTCTTATGAAAAACTGGTGTTATTTCTTATGAATCCTTTACTGGCTAGAAGGGAAAGAAGAAAAATGCTTCGTGAAGTCATTAAATAACACAGACACACCCAACTACACCCGTGAATATAGATTGTGAAGCTAATACAAGGATCAGGTTGGAAAATGAGCTACACGGTTCGACGTGGCGGTGGATTTTCGGGCCACGACTATGGATTCATTCCAACTCCTTAAATTGGCTCTCGATAACACAAATGTCCAGGAATTAAAATACTTTGAGTAAACCAAGCACTCACAGATCACCATTAACTCCTCGCATATGTAGATACAGTCCTACAGATCAGTACTGACATCAGATTATTTAACATCGAATTTACAAAATCCATAAGCAAATCCGCATATTTCTCCTGACATCAGATGGTATACCTCAAACTGTCAGATATACCCTCTGATTGCACTGTGGTTAAAATGGTGACGCGCAGCTTTTGGAGGTTACAAACTCTGACATTGGGAGAATGATCCGCATATAAACACATGAAATTCCAAAGAACTGAGCTCTGCTGATTGATACTGGATATTATAGATCCTACTTAATGATGAAAACGAAACAGTTCCATAACAACTTAGAGTTTATGACATGCAAAAAGTACTCATAATGAAAACCGTCCATTAACACATTCGGCTTCCATTGCAATATAAGAATCGCGAATAAGAATAGATTCAATGCAGCATTGTTTACGATATTGTTATATCAATTACTAGATAACAAAACACGAGTGAAGGTCTGAAACTCAGCTCAGATAGAATAAAACTCACAGATTTTTTAGAAATTTGCTGTTCCCGCTGATTATCATTAATTCAGGACAAGATTTTACAGTACCGTATCACTACATTCCCAACAAATAGAATTTTACTTCCCAATTTCTTTCTCAAATGCCTTCAGTGATTTTCGTTTTGTTAAGTGTGCGTTTTTGTAATTTTTCTCCATTCAAGATGGAAATTGGCTTTCATATTCCAAACGCTAGAGAAATGCCGTTTATCTATTGTAATTGTATAAGGATATATGGACGTTGGAGTTTGGCAAACTTTCACCTAGTATCTTTCTGAGTGTGGTCAATATACAGCATGTGTATGCAAGGTTTAGAATAGAGATAAGCGGATAGACCAGGCATACATGTTCCTTGGAGAGTTTACGTGTTTGTTGAAGTGATCTACAAAGCCATGAAAATCCAGGCATTGAAAGTTTTGAGAATTTCTGGAATAATTACTCAAAATAAATAAAACCATAATTTGGCAAAAAATGGACGGTCATATATAGCAGTATATTGCTCATATGCATCAGTCTGACCATACACTACTTTGTACAGATGTGACAGACCATGAGCGATGTGGTCAAAAGTTGTGGAATTACTAACTGGGTTAATATCCAGGAATCAATCAGCGCGGCTCAATTAATTAAAGAGTGTCGTTCTAGATTGACACTCATGTGTTTCCATACTGATTAGCTCTTACTTCGTTTTACAAATATGTGAAATATAGTTTGTTACGGGCGTCTAGTCCGTCATTCATAATCCAGCCGTCGTCCATTACAAGAGCAACATTTTTTTGCAGGTCCGATATTCTTTCTGACGTTGCACAGTTCACTTTCTAGAAAAGACATTTCCGTTAACAGTTCAGCAAAGTCAGTTAAAAGTATCCAGATGTGTGCTAAAATATAGTTCATATATCATTTGATAAAGGCGATGCTATTGTTCTCTTACGATCATTACGAACAAAAATCCTGGTCTATCAGTGACTCCCGACAATTGTGCTGTAATAAGGAAGAGATTGGAATGAGTACATAGACGTGAGTAGACCGGAATCGAACCCATGGCTTCTTCGAACCGTGGAGCTGTCCTTCCAACCAAACATCATTTTTTTTTTCAGAAAGCGTATTCGCATTATTGGCTTCACCATCTTCACCAGCCAAATCAAATACATCACAAAGCAGAGCAACGTGATGTACGTCCACTTAGCTAGAGAAGATATTGTTTCACATGTTTTCGGAGTGATTGTATAGACCGGTGTATCTTGACGAAGCAATGCCTTTTTCCCTTCCAGCCAGTCGGGATTTAAAGAAACGAAACACTGGTATATATTGATAAATTCAAGTAATTAACATATATTGGTTTGAGGTCACAAACCACCATTCAAATTTCTGGGTCTAAGATTATTATCAGGACTTGACCTTCCAGTGAAGATTGATTTGCCGTTATACCTGACTGGACCAGAAATCGTCTATGATGTATTTTAAACTGTATCTGTAATATTTGAATCTCAAATATATCAACCACCTTTCCAAAATCATTTGATAAAGGTGATGCTATTGTTCTCTTACGATCATTACGAACAAGAAATCAATGCACCGTATTGCTATAACATCCAGTGTAATTAAATCTGAAGAAAAGACTTGTGTAGACGAGATTTGCCGAGGCTAAAAGTGCTGTGATATATGATCGTTGATGACTTTATTTAAATACACGAGAACTTGCGAGTATTCGTCAGATTCGCTCCTTGTCTATTAGTGACTCCTGACATTTGTGCTGTAATAAGGAAGAGATTGGAATGAGTACATAGGCGTGAGTAGACAGGAATCGAACTCATGACTTTTTCGAACCGTGGAGCTGTCCTTCCAACCAAACATCAGTTTGTTTTTAGAAAGCGTCTTCACATTATTTGCTTCACCATCTTCACCAGCCAAGTCAACTACATCACAAAGCAGAGCAACGTGATGTACGTCCACTTAGCTATATGTTGTTTTATATGTTTTCGGAGTGATTATATAGACCGGTGTGTCTTGACGAAGCAATGCCTTTTTCCCTTCCAGCCAGTCGCGATTTAAAGAAACTAGTTTATATTGATACATTCAAGTAACTAACATTTATTGGTTTGAGGTCACAAACCACTATTCAATTTTCTGGGTCTAAGATTATTATCAAGACTTGACCTTCTCATGAAGATTGATTTGCCGTTATACCTGACGGGACCAGAAATGGTCTGTGATGTATTTTAAAATGTTTCTATAATTTTTGAATCACAAATATATCAAAACCATCTTTCCGAATTCTAACCGGAAAAAAGCCTTGGCCAGTTCGACTGACCACCTCCGAAATTTGCCGTAATGGGGTCGGGTGGGATGGCCTTATCTCTGGTGGTCTTATCCGAGAAAAAAAAATGATGGAGAATGTATGCTGAATGTTTTATATGTTTGAGCGGAAAGGCCAGGCTAACTTATGTGGTGGGTCAGTTGTGGCAGCGAATATTTGGGAATGTAGTTTCTCAAGATGTGCCCAGTCAATTTACCACATATAAGGCGATATTTACTGGTTTCTGACATGTAACTGCGATAGCAATTAAAGGCAAATAATTTGCATTTATAATTTTGCAAGAATGTTTGATGCCGAAATCAAGAAATAATATAGCACTATTTGGGTCATCTACAGTTTTGTGTCCGTGCAAGGTTCTGAACATCTGAAACTTTGGCTGGTTTGCCTCGATTTCTCTCTGAATATCTACAATCAAGATAATTTTCTGGAGAACGAAAACAACATAAAATCAACAACATAAAATCCGACTCGTCTCTGATGAACTTGTCACACAGGTAAATCGACAAGTGTTCGAGTTATCTCAGAATTTACAGAACACTGCCTCGTGTTCGTTTGTTGATGAGACACTGTTACTTTGTTTGCTGAGATGGAAGACGTAACAATACTGTCTGATAATAACGCTATTGCCTCTTTCTCGTCGCCAATAAAATTCCACCGTGATTCACCAAGAGACATTTGTTTGGCTGCGAGAAACAACTACTTTTTGAACTGAATTTGTCACGAAGGGTCATGTCTTGGACAAGTTTCTTCGCGTTTGAAAGTCAATAGGTAGATCGTCTGGGGCCAGGTCCGTGTGACTTTTAAATCATTCTAAAATAATTGATCAAAACTGACGAGACCACAGTTGACAAGTGGAGCCGTCTTCCAATTTAGGTAATATCCATTATACCAATAATCTTGATAAGACAATAGATGCGATCGGTATTGCTCTGATCGGACTCCCCATTGGGGCCCCAGTTTGCGCAGGTAACACCCCGAGAGGTCCACCAACACGGGATATGTTGATGAGATCGGGAGAGTGAAAGTGGAGCCGAGCTTCAACCACCATGAGACCAAGTGATTTTACCTGTATATGACCGGAAACAATTATACCTATTTTCTCACGTTAACACAGACACGGTGAAATAAACCTTACGTTTGTCGGTAATAAACAAGAAGGAAAATTACCACAATCAGCCATTATCTGCTCACGTTTCCAGAAACAGCCATCAATAGTAATTTTGACACATAACTATATAGGAGAAATCTCTGGCCGCCTATATCATATGTAAAGTAAAACTGAATGCAGTAACTCTAGATTGATGCTTGATTAATTTTTAATTCTTAATACTTTGATTTTTGTTTCGATGTCGAATGAATCAGTGGAATGAATTTTTGAACCTAATGTCTGAATCATATAAACATTATTTGTGGACTCCGTTGAATTATCATTATTGAAGATATAGGCGTGTTGTTTGTACCTGTCGGTTATACAGTCGAGGATAGAACGATTTTGCTTGATCCAAACTTCGGTCCGAAAGATACCGAATTGACAAGAAAAAGGTCGTAATATTTCAACATAATACATTTCCAAAGCATACTGAACGTCCCGGTATACTGACTCTTTCAACCCCGTCAAGCCCGAGATGGAAAGTAAAAGATGCTTCTTTGAGATTCAGAAGTAAATAGCACCAAATTCGCCATTGGCTAAAATAGAGGTGCATGTTCTGCGTTCTGGTGCCAAATATTGATTTTCGATATCGTGGAAGCTAAGTATCATAGCTATTCCCTTCCCTGGGCTAATATCATGGAGGAATTTGCTGCATTCATGTAAACAACAAATTGAGAATTCGTCGGTCAAGAGAGACTGAAACACTTATTCATTGTAAAGTGACTTTTTTCGCAGACCTACTTGTCTCATGTTCGGCAATCTTGGAAGGTATATACAAGTACCTGTAAACACTGTAAACCGTTGAGATGACCTCAGGTTGAAACAATACATCTCCCCACATCGGTTGTTGTTTGGGTGGAGGGTGGGCGATGGTACTGTAATGGTTTTCTAGTCTTTTATATTTTAACAAGATTTGTTGATATATTTTAGTATTGGCTTTTTAAGATGCATAATACAATTCAGACAATAACATATTTTGGTATAATCGAGCAATTCAGTCTTTAATATCAATTTTAGTTAGTGTATATTCACATACTTCAATTCAAACAAACCCTCAATAAATTAGTCTCGCTCTCAGTGGAAGGAAACGGTAAGATAAAAACTAGGTATATTTCCCACTTACGCCGTTAAAATGCTTCAAGCGATAAGCGAATACCGAAAAGTTTCATTGAAGACTGAATTGCTGGTATATGCTAAATTATTTGATTGTCTAAATAAGGCCCTGTGGGTTCCGAGGATTGACCTGGGATGTCATTATGCACACCGCAGGTCATGGTAAGAATAGGGCTCAGCTCCTCAAACAGCTTGTCGTAAGAGGCGACTAACGGAGGCACCCGTAGGTTCCCGGGTGTAAAAAGGAATAGCACCCAATTTCGTGAAATGACTGAAAGATAGTTGAAAGCGGTGTTAAATCATATTCACTCACTCACCCTTGGCTAAGTTATACAGTCTCTACTTATTTGCGTTAAATAATATGAGTAGCAGGCAAGTCTATCTCGGTGGTAATTTCCAAAGAACTTTGGACCATGACAAAAATAACTAGATTGATGTGAAAATTAAATCGCTATATAATTGTGCAAGATTATGTAATTTTGATGCTCAACAGTCTGAGTGCGAAGATCATTGACTGCATCTGGAACTTTAAAGAGAGAGAGAAAGAGAGAGAGAAATAACCACCATCATGAATTTTGTTAGACGAGATTTTCTTGAATGTTTTAAAATCAAGACCTTTTTAAACTTCAGGTTTAAGACAGCAGTTTCAACTGTTCGTGATATCCAATTTGGAGTCATGATGTGGAGTGTGGCAAACTTTCATATGATTTATTTACATGTAGTAAAAACAGAATTATCGTGAGAATGTAGGTAATAGTTGTTTTAGTCGTATACCGATAAAAGAACGTGATTTGTTACAAACAGCGCCACTTTCACTCTGGAGAGCTATAGCATCTGCATGTGCGCGGGACCTCTGCGGGTGTTACCTGTGGATATTGTGCCCCATGGGGAGTTATCTGGGGTCACATCAGAGCAATATCGATCACATGTATTGTCTTCTTTAGATTGATGCGTATTATCCCAGGTGTTGTATATTCCATAAATCCAGAAGTCGACTCCACATGTCAATTGTGGTCTCGATAGATTTGATCAAACAGAAATCATTTAAAAGGTCAGAAAATTCCAGATATTTTTCATTCATATACAAGTCATCCATCGGAACTGGGTAGATAACATTACTGAACTTGACCATGGAGCAGAAAAATACAGCTAAGATAGGTAAATATTCACCAGCTATGAACTCCTTGTTATATACGGATGTGGAAATATAATACCTTTATAATTTCTTCTACGGTTATCATTTCTCTAAGCAAGATACGTATCCTTAACAAACATCTCTTCGTCTTGCCTATTACAGATCGCAAAAGAAAATTCCTCTGGGATGTCATAGTACAACCATTGAAGACACGACGTGTTGACAGAGAAGAAAGACGCCCTCTTGAAGTGACTAGAGGTCATTTCTCCCTGAAGGACATTCGTGGTGCTAAGTTTCCAGGCTGTCAGACCTCTGCAACATCTCTGTGTGCCATTCTCCAAACCATGGCCTTGAGTCCGTAATGCTGGTCGGCGGAGGTTATAGACAAACTTCTTCTACAAGGTGACAAACTCCACAGCACCCGGGTTGTACGCTTGGGAAAACAGAAAACCGACCACACTGATTTGATGCCAGATGATCTGCCCAAGAAAGTGGCTGTAAAACACGAGGAATATATCTTAGAGTACAAGAAGGTTGTTCAAAATTTAACATGTCGTGAAAAATTATGCCATAAAAGAAAAGTCAGAAGTTACATACCCAGAGCCAAGCAAATCAGCAAAGTTCTGAAACAGTGTCTCGGCCAAAACCACGGCGGAATTTTATTGAGAACGAAAAAAGAGACAATGGCGTTAGTATCCGACAGTACGTATTGCTACCTTTTCCATCCGTGTAAACAAAGTACCAGTGTCTTGTCGACAAACGAATACGAGGCGGTGTTGTGTAAATTCAGAGATGTTGAACACCTGTCGATTTATCTGTGTGACAAGTTCATCAGAGATGAGACAGATATCACTCTTAATATGGTTGACATTTCCGTCAAATTTGACGTCTGGACGGAATTTTCGTTCTCCAGAAAGTTATCTTGGGTGTAGAATTTTGCAGACAAATGGAGACAGTGTATATGAATTTGGGGTCACAAAAATCCACAAATGTTCATACAGTACCTTGATTGGACAAAATTCTGTTGATGACATGCAAGCCAAATAGTGCTACCGTATATTATTTATTTAATTCGACATGACGCCCCCCTGGACATGTTGTGAAATGTCGCCATTTAATTGATATCTTATTTCAAGCCAATAAAGGTTGAATACATCGATGTAAACTGGTGTTATTTCTTCTGAATCCTTTACTGGCTAGAATGCTTCGTAAAGTCATTAAATAACGCAGACACACCCACCTACACCCGTACGCGTAAATATAGATTGTGAAGCTAATACAAGGATGAGGTTGGAAACTCAGCTACAAGGTTCGACGTGGCGGTGGATTTTCGGGCCTCGACTATGAATTCATTCCAACTTCTTAAATTCTAGGGCAAGTTTGAGTAGACTAAATACTCACAGACCATAGGCCCCTCGCATATGTATATACAGGCAACAGGTTTTGATATAAAATTATTCAACATCATATTTCCAAAATCCATAGGCAAATCCGCATTTTCACCTGACATCAGATGGTATACCTCCTACTGTCAGATATACCCTCTGATTGCACTGTGGTTAAAATGGTGGCGCGCAGCTTTTGGAGGTTACAAACTCTGACATTGGGAGAATGATCCGCATATAAACACATGAAATTCCGAAGAACTGAGCTCTGCTTATTGATACTGGATATTATAGATCCTACTTAATGATAAAAACGAAACAAATTCATAATAACTTAGACTTTATGACTTGCAAAAAGTACTCATAATGGAAATCCGTCCATTAGCACATTCGGATTTCATTGCAATATAAGAATTGTTTATTTTGTGATTAAGAGAACAATAGATTCAATGCAGCGTTGTTTTACGAATGTTATATCATTTATTAGATAACAAAACACGAGTGAAGTTCTGAAACTCAGCTCAGATAGAATCAAACTTACGGATTTTTCAGAAATTTGCTGTTCTCGCTGATTGTAATTAATTCAGGACAACATTTTACAGTACCGTATCACTGCATTTCTAACAAATAGAACTTCATTTCCCAATTTCTTTCTCAAATGCCTTCAGTGATTTTTATTTGCTAAGTATTTATTCGTTTTTGTACTTTTTCTCCATTCAAGATATAAATTGGCCTTCGTATTCCAAACGCTAGAGAAATGCCGGTTATCTATTGTAATTGTATAAGGAGTATATGGACGTTGGAGTTTGACAAACTTTCACCTGGTATCTATCTGAGTGTGGTCAATATACAGCATGTGTATGCATCATTTAGAATATAGATAAGCGGATAGACCAGGCATACATGTTCCTTGGAGAGTTTACGTGTTTGTTGAAATGAAAATCCATGAAAATCCAGGCATTCAAAGTTTTGAGAATTTCTGGAATAATTACTCAAAATGAATAAAACTATTATTTGGCAAAAATTGGACACATGTTTGTTGAAATGAAAATCCATGAAAATCCAGGCATTGAAAGTTTGGAGAATTTCTGGAATAATTACTCAAAATTAATAAAACCATCATTTGGCAAAGATTTGACACTCCTGGCAGTATATTTCTTATATGGTTAGTCTGACCATACACTCCTTTGTACAGATGTGACAGACCATGTTTGATGTGGTCATAAGTTATGGAATTACTAACTGGGTTAATTAATATTCAGGAATCAATCAGGGCGGCTCAATTAATTAAAGAGTGTCGTTATAGATTGACACTCATGCATGTGTTTCCATACTGATTAGCTCTTACTTCGTTTTACAAATATGTGAAATATAGGTTGTTATTCATTATTACAAGAGCAACATTTTTTTGCAGGTCCGATATTCTCTCTGAGGTTGCACAGTTCACTTTCTAGAAAAGTCTTATTTCCGTTAACAGTTCAGCAAAGTTAAAAGTATCCAGATGTGTGCTAAAATATAGTTCATATATCATTTGATAAAGGTGATGCTATTGCTCTCTTACGCCTCATTACGAACAAGAAATCAATGCACCAAATTGCTATAACATCCAGTGTAATTAAATCTGAAGGAACAAAAATTGGTGTAGACCCGATTTGCCGGGGCTAAATGTGGGCTTATATATGATCGCTGGTGACTTTATTTAAATACACGAGGACTTGCGAGTATTCGTCAGATTTGCTCCTGGTCTATTAGTGAGTCCCGACATTTGTGCTGTAATAACGAAGAGATTGGAATGAGTATACAGACGTGAATAGACCGGAATGGAACTCATGGCTTCTTCGAACCGTGGAGCTGTCCTTCCAACCAAACATCATGTTTTTTTTCAGAAAGAGTCCTCACATTATTGGCTTCACCATCTTCACCAGCCAAGTCAACTACATCACAAAGCAAAGCAACATGATGTACTTCGACTTAGCTAGAGAAGATTTTGTTTCATATGTTTTCGGAGTGATTGTATATTGTCAAAGCAATGCCTTTTTCCCTTCCAGCCAGTCGGGATTTTAAAAAAACGAAAAACTAGTTTATATTGATACATTCAAGTAATTAACATTTATTGATTTTAGATCACAAACCACCATTAAATTTTCTGGGTCTAAGATTATTATCAGGACTTGACTTCCTGTGAAGATTGATTTGCCATTATACCTGACTGGACAAGGAATGGTCTTTGATGTATTTTAAACTGTTTCTATAATATTTGAATCTCAAATATATCAAAACCATCTTTCCGAATTCTAATCAGAAAAAAACCTTGGCCAGTTCGACTGTCCACCTCTGAAATTTGCTGTAATGGGATCGGGTAGGATGACCTTAGCTCTGATGGTCTTATCTCGAAAAAAAGAGAATGTATGCTGAATGTTTTATATGTTTGAGCGGAAAGGCCAGGCTAGCTTGTGTGGTGGGTCATTTGTGGCAGCGAATATTTGGGAATGTAGTTTCTCAAGATGTGCCCAGTCAATTTACCACATATAAGGCGATTTTTTAGTGGTTTCTGACATGTAACTGCGATAGCAATTAAAGGCAAATAATTTGCATTCATAATTTTGCAAGAATGTTTGATGCCGCAATCAAGAAATGATATAGCACTATTTGGGTCATCTACAGTTTTGTATCCGTGCAAGATTCTGAACATCCGAAACTTTGGCTGGTTTGCCTCGATTTCTCTCTGAATATCTACATCCAAGATAATTTTCTGGAGAACGAAAATTCCGTCAAGACGTCAAATTTAAGGGAGCTGTCAGCAACATAAAATCCAATATCCGACTCGTCTGTGATGAACTGACACAGGTAAATCGACAAGTGTTCGAGTTATCTCAGATTTTACAGAACACTGCCTCGTGTTCGTTTGATGTTAAGACACTGTTACTTTGTTTGCTGGGATGGAAGACGTAACAATACTGTCTGATAATAACGCTATTGCCTCTTTCTCGTCGCCAATACAATTCCACCGTGATTTACCAAGCGACATTTGTTTGGCTGCGGGAAACAACTTCTTTTTGAGCTGAATTTGTCACGACATGTCATCTCTTGGATAACTTTCTTCGCGTTTGACAGTCAATAGGTAGATCGTCTGGAGCCAGGTCCGTGTGATTTTTAAATCATTCCAAAATAATTGATCAAAACTGACGAGACCACAGTTGACAAGTGGAGCCGTGTTCCAATTTAGGTAATATACATTATACCAATAATCTTTGTAAGACAATAGATGTGATCGGTATTGCTCGAGCTTCAACCACCATGAGACCAAGTGATTTTATCTGTGTATGGCCGGAAACATTTATACCTATTTTCTCACGTTAACACAGACGAGGTGAAATAAACCTTAAGTTTGTCGGTAATAAACAAGGAGAAAAATTGCCACATTCAGCCATTACCTGCTCACGTTTCCAGAAACAGCCATCAATAGTAATTTTGCCTTTAAGAGTATATAAGAGAAATCTCTGGCCACCTATATCATATGTAAAGTAAAACTGAATGCAATAACTCTAGATTGATGCTTGATTAAATTTTAATTCTTAATATTTTGATTTTTGTTTCGATGTCGAGTGAATCAATGGAATAAATTTTTGAACCTAATGTCTGAATCATATAAACATTATTTGTGGACTCCGTTGAATTATCATTATTGAAGATATAGGCGTCTTGTTTGCGCCTGTCCGTTATACAATCGAGGATAGAACGATTTTGCTTGATCCAAACTTCGGTCCGAAAGATATCGAATTGACAAGAAAAAGGTCGTAATATTTCAACATTATACATTTCCAAAGCATATTGAACGTCCCTGTATACTGACTCTTTAAACCCCATCAAGCCCGAGATGGAAAGTAAAAGATGCTAATTTGAGATTCAGAAGTAAATAGCACCAAATTCGCCATTGGCTAAAATAGAGGTGCATGTTCTGCGTTCTGGTGCCAAATATTGATTTCCGATATCGTGGAAGCTAAGTATCATAGCTATTCCCTTCCCTGGGCTAATATCACGGAGGAATTTGCGTGTAAACAACAAATTGGGAATTCGTCGGTCAAGAGAGACTGAAACACTTATTCATTGTAAAGTGACCTTTTTCGTAGACGTAGTTGTCTCATGTTCCACAATCTTGGAAGATATATACAAGTACCTGTAAACACTGTAAATCGTTGAGATGACCTCAGGTTGAAACAATACATCTCCCACACCGGTTCTTGGTTTTTTGGGGGGAGAGGGGGAGGGGGGGGGGGCGCAGGTGTGGTACTGTAATGGTTTTCTAGTCTTTTATATTTTAACAAGATTTGTTGATATACTTCAGTATTGGCTTTTTATGATGCATAATACAATTCAGACAATGAAATATTTTGTCATAATCGAGCAATTCAGTCTCTAAGATGAATTTTAGTTAGTGTATAATCACATGCCTCAATTCAAACAAACCCTCAATAAAATAGTCTCGCTCTCAGTGGAAGGAAAAAGTAAGATAGAAACTAGGTATATTTCCCACTTACGCCGTTAAAATGCTTCAAGCGATAAGCGAATACCGAAAAGTTTCATTGAAGACTGAATTGCTGGTATATGCTAAATTATTTGATTGTCTAAATAAGCCCCTGGGCCTTCCGGGGATTGACCTGCGATGTCGTTATGCACAACGCAGGTCATGGTAAGAATAGGCCTCAGTTCTTCAGACAGCTTGTCGTAAGAGGCGACTAACTGAGGCACCCGTGGGTTCCCGGGTGTAAAAAGGAATGGGACCCAATTTCGTGAAATGACTGAAATATAGTTGAAAGCGGTGTTAAATCGTATTCACTCCCTC
Organism: Hanleya hanleyi; assembly: GCA_036873755.1. Taxonomy (NCBI): domain Eukaryota; kingdom Metazoa; phylum Mollusca; class Polyplacophora; order Lepidopleurida; family Hanleyidae; genus Hanleya; species Hanleya hanleyi. Next base: position 55,956 of record JAVTVY010018007.1, read on the forward strand.
GCCCTTGGCTAAATTATATATTCTCTACTTATTTGCACTAAACAATATGAGTAGCAGACAAGTCTATCTCGATGTAATTTCCAAAGAACTTTGGACCTTGACAAAAATAACTAGATTGATGTGAAAATTAAATCAGTATATAATTGCGCAAGATTATGTAATTTTGATGCTCAACAGTCTGAGTGCGAAAATCATTGACTGCATCTGGCACGTTAAAGAGACAGAGAGAGATATAACCACCATCATGAATTTTGTTTACACGAGATTTTCTTGAATGTTTTAAAATCAAGACCTTTTTAAACGTCAGGGTTAAGACACCAGTTTCAAATGTTCGTGATATCCAATTTGAGGTTATGATGTGGAGTGTGGCACACTTTCATATGGTTTATTACAGAGTGTATACATGTAGTAACAATAGAACTACCGTGAGAATATAGGTAATAGTTGTTTTAGCCAAAAACCGATAAAGGAACGTGATTTGTTACAAACAGCGCCACTTTCACTCTTACAGAAATAATCAACGAAAGAATGTAAATTTTCTATATGGGCATAAATTCAGAGGTCCATCTTTATTGACATTTACCAATCTTACCTGTATCTCTCTGCTCCGTGGTATAAAGTCGAATATGGCACGTTCTGAGCACATTTCCAATGGTTGATCCTTGTGAGAATGAGGAAAACCCAACTTTCTCGTGACTTTCAAATGATTCCAACACAATTGGTCAATACTGTCAAGACAACAACTGACACGTGGAGTCGTCTTCTGATTTAGGAGATATACGATGCATATGGTAATACCCATAATCTACAGAAGACCATCGATATGGTCGGCATTGCTCTGATCGGACCCCCCATTGGGCCCCAGTATCCACAGATAACACCCCGAGAGTGGTCTCCATAGATTTGATTAAACAGAAATCATTTAAAAGGCCAGAAAATTCCAGATATTCTACATTCATATACAAGTCATCCATCGAAACAGTGTAGATAAAAATTCAGCTAAGACAGGTAAATATTCACCAGCTATGAACTCCTTGTTATATACGGATGTGGAAATATCATACCTTTATAAAAAAAATTTACGGTTATCATTTCTCTAAGCAAGACTCGTATCCTCAACAAACATCTCTTCGTCTTGTCTATTACAGAACGCAAAAGAAAATTCCTCTGGGATGTCATAGTACAACCATTGAAGACACGACGTGTTGACAGAGCAGAAAGACGCCCTCTTGAAGGTCATTTCTCCCTGAAGGACATTCGTGGTGCTAAGTTTACAGGCTGTCAGACCTCTGCAACATCTCTGTGTGCCATTCTCCAAACCAAAGCCTTGAGTCCGTCCTCGTGGTCAGCGAAGGTTATAGACAAACTTCTTCTACAAGGTGACAAACTCCACAGCACCTGGGTTGTACGCTTGGGAAAACAGAATACTGGCCACACGGATTTGATGCCAGAAGAACTGCCCAAAACATTGGCTGTGAAACACGAGGAATATACCTTAGAGTACAAAAAGGTTGTTCAAAATTTAACATGTCGTGAGAAATTAAGCCATAAAAAAAAAGTCAGAAGTTGCATACACAGAGCCAAGCAAATGCGCAAAATTCTGAAACAGTGTCTCGGCCAAAACCACGGTGGAATTTTATTGAGAACAAAAAAAGAGACAATGGCGTTAATGTCCGACAGTACGTATTGCTACCTTTTCCATCCTTGTAAACAAAGTATCAGTGTCTTATCGACAAACGAATACGAGGCGGTGTTGTGTAAATTCAGAGATATTGAGCACCTGTCGATTTATCTGTGCGACAAGTTCATCAGAGATGAGACAGATATCGCTTTTAATATTGTTGACATTTCCTCAAATTTGACGTCTGGACGGAATTTTCGTTCTCCAGAAAGTTATCTTCGGTGTAGAATTTTGCAGACAAATTGAGAGTGTATATGAATTTTGGGTCACCAAAATCCACAAATGCTCATGCGGCACCTTGATTGGACAAAATACTGTTGATGACATGCAAGCCAAATAGTGCTACAGTATATTATTTATTTAATTCGACATGACACCCCCTGGAAATGTTGTAAAATGTCGCCATTTAATTGATATTTTATTTCAAGCCAATAAATGTTGAATACATCGATGTAAACTGGTGTTATTTCTTATGAATCCTTTGCTGGCTAGAAGGGAAAGAGGAAAAATGCTTCGTTAAGTCATTAAATAACAGAGACACACCCAACTACATCCGTGAATATAGATTGTGAAGCTAGTACAAGGATCGAGTTGGAAAATGAGCTACACGGTTCAACGTGGCGGTGGATTTTCGGGCCACGACTATGGATTCATTCCAACTCCTTGAATTGGCTCTCGATAACACAAATGTCGCGGAGTTAAAATACTTTGAGTAAACTAAGCAATCACAGACCATTAACGCCTCGCATATGTAGATACAGTCATCAGTACTGACATTAAATTATTTAACATCGAATTTACAAAATTTATAAGCAAATCCGCATATTTCTCCTGACATCAGATGGTATACCTCCTACTGTCAGATATACCCTCCGATTGCACTGTGGTTAAAATGGTGACGCGCAGCTTTTGGAGGTTACAAACTCTGACATTGGGAGAATGATCCGCATATAAACACATGAAATTCCAAAGAACTGAGCTCTGCTGATTGATACTGTATATTATAGATCATACTTAATGATGAAAACGAAACAATTCCATAACAACTTAGAGTTTATGACTTGCGAAAAGTACTGATAATGAAAACCGTCCATTAGCACATTCGGCTTCCATTGCAATATAAGAATCGTTTATTTTGTGATTAAGGGAACAATGGATTCAATGCAGCGTTGTTTCACGATATTGTTATATCAATTATTAGATAACAAAACACGAGTGAAGTTCTGAAACTCAGCTCAGATAGAATAAAACTCACAGATTTTTCAGAAATTTGCTGTTCCCGCTGATTATCATCAATTCAGATCAACAGTTTACAGTACCGTATCACTACATTCCTAACAAATAGAATTTTACTTCCCAATTTCTTTCTCAAATGCCTTCAGTGATTTTTGTTTTGTTAAGTATGCGTTTTTGTAATTTTTTTCCATTCAAGATAGAAATTGGCCTTCATATTCCAAACGCTAGAGAAATGCCGTTTATCTATTGTAATTGTGTAAGGAGTATATGGACGTTGGAGTTTGGCAAACTTTCACCTGTTATCTTTCTGAGTTTGGTCAATATACAGCATGTGTATGCATGGTTTAGAATATAGATAAGCGGATAGACCAGGAATACATGTTCCTTCGTGAGCTTACGTGTTTCTTGAAGTGATCCACAAAGCCACGAAAAAACAGGCATTGAAAGTTTGGAGAATTTCTGGAATAATTACTCAAAATAAATAAAACCATCATTTGGCAAAAATTGGACGCTCATATATAGCAGTATATTGCTCATATGCATCAGTCTGACCATACACTACTTTGTACAGATGTGACAGACTATGGGTGATGTGGTCAAAAGTTGTGGAATTACTAACTGGGTTAATATCCAGGAATCAATCAGCGTGGCTCAATTAATTAAAGAGTGTCGTTCTAGATTGACACTCATGTGTTTCCATACTGATTAGCTCTTACTTCGTTTTACAAATATGTGAAATATAGTTTGTTGTCATTATTACAAGAGCAACATTTTTTTGCAGGTCCGATATTCTTTCTGACGTTGCACAGTTCACTTTCTAGAAAAGTCTTATTTCCGTTAACAGTTAAGCAAAGTTAGTTAAAAGTATCCAGATGTTTGCTAAAATATAGTTCATATATCATTTGATAAAGGTGATGCCATTGTTCTCTTACGATCACTACGAACAAGAAATCAATGCACCGTATTGCTATAACATCCAGTGTCATTAAATCTGAAGAAAAGACTTGTGTATATTTGCCGGGGCTAAAAGTGGGCTTATATATGATCGTTGATGACTTTATTTAAATACACGAGGACTTGCGAGTATTCGTCAGATTTGCTCCTGGTCTATCAGTGACTCCCGACATTTGTGCTGTAATAACGAAGAGATTGGAATGAGTACATAGACGTGAGTAGACCGGAATCGAACTCATGGCTTCTTCGAGCCATGGAGCTGTTCTTCCAACCAAACATAGTTTTTTTCGGAAAGCGTCTTCACATTATTGGCTTCACCATCTTCACCAGCCAAGTCAATTACATCACAAAGCAGAGCAACGTGATATACGTCGACTTAGCTAGAGAAGCTGTTGTTTCACATGTTTTCGGAGTGGTTGTATAGACCGGTGTATCTTGACGAAGCAATGCCTTTTTCCCTTCCAGCCAGTCGGGATTTAAATAAACGAAACACTAGTTTACATTGATCGATCAAGTAACTAACATTTATTGGCTTGAGCTTACAAACCACCATTCAATTTTCTGGGTCTAAGATTATTATCAGGACTTGACCTTCCAGTGAAGATTGATTTGCTATTATACCTGATTGGAACAGAAATGGTCTGTGATGTATTTTACAATGTTTCTACTATATTTGAATCTCAAATATATCAAAACCATCTGTCGAATTCTAATCAGAAAAAAACCTTGGGCAGTTCGACTGACCACCTCCGAAAGGACCTGGCGCGGTTTAATGAGATTTTGGCCCCCATGAGGTGCGGTTTGGGGTGCCAAAATGAAATATGACGTAAGAAAGAAATTTTTGAGTTCGCGTAAAGTATGTTATCTCGTTATATGCTCTGAGTATTTTCTTGGCTCTGGGTTTTAGGGTTTAAGAATAACAGCATCTTGAATTAGTGGATTTGTGCAAAATCGTCTATTTCGAGATGAAAACAGCATCTTGTTCTCTCTATAAACATATGAAGCCAGTCCAGAACCAAAACCGTTTTTGGGCAACAACAAACTATTGACACGGTCAATATTTCGGGGTTAAGCTTATCTTGGTTCTCGACTGGCTTCATATGTTTACGAAGATAAGAGTGTGCTGTATTCACCTCAAAATAGACGATTTTGCACACATCCACTACTTCAAGATGCTGTTATTGAAAAACCATAAGACGCAGTGCCTACAAAATACTCAGAGCATAAGACAAGGTAATATACTTTACGCTAACAGAAAAATTTCTTTCGTGCGTGATATTTCATTTTGGCACTCAAAACCGCACATCATGGGGGCCAAAATCTCAATAAACCGCGCCAGGTCCTTTGCCGTAATGGGATCGGGCGGGATGACCTTAACTCTGGTGGTCTTATCTCGTAAAAAAAATGATGGAGAATGTATGCTGAATGCTTTATATGTTTGAGCGGAAAGGCCAGGCCACCTTGTGTGGTGGGTCATTTGTAGCAGCGAATATTTGGGAATATAGTTTCTCAAGATGTGCCCAGTCAATTTACCACATATTACTAAGGCGATTTTTTAGTGGTTTCTGACATGTAACTGTGATAGCAATTAAAGGCAAATAATTTGCATTCATAAGTTTTCCAAAGCATATTGAACGTCCCGGTATACTGACTTTTCAACCCAATCAAGCTCGAGATAATTTGTATTAAATTGCAAGAACAACAACAGCTTAGATCAAATAATATATTATTTGAGTATATTGCAAACATAGTTTGACATGTCATATATCCTAACGATTTCCAATGAACTTTTGACCATGACAAAATAGCCCGCATGATTGATGTGAAAATTAAATCCGCCTAATTTTACAAGATTATGACAGTTTGATGTCAATCAATCACTGCATCTGGAATTTTCAGAGTGATCTAAGAGAGAGAAAAAACAACAACACGAATTTTGCTTAAACGAGATTTTCGTGAATATTTGAATATCTGTACCTATTTAAACATCTGAGTTAAGACACCAATTTCCAACTGCTCGAGATATCCAATTAGTCGACCACGACACGGAGTGTTGCAAACTTCCATATGGTTTATTACACTGTGTTGAAACAACACAGCATGTCTGTGTTATCGTGAGAATATAAGTAATTGCTGTTTTAGGCTATACACAGATAAATGCACTCACTTGTCGCGAACAGCGTCAGTTTCACTCGCGAAAGCTTCATATCGTGCATAATATCTCCATGTGCGCGGGACCTCTCCTGGTGTTACCTATGGATATTGGGGCCCCCTTGGAGAGTTTCCTGGGGTCACATCAGAGCAATATGGATCACATCTATTGTCTTCTATAGATTGATGCGTATTATCCCAGGTGTTGTATATTCCATAAATCCAGAAGTCGACTCCACATGTCAATTGGGGTCTCGATAGATTTGATCAAACAGAAATTATTTAAAAGGCCAGAAAATTCCAGATATTCTTCATTGGGCTGCGAAATCCGTACGGGAAGCGGCCCTTAAACTGCAATTTCAATCAATCGATATTCTTCATTCATATACTAGCCATGCATCGGATCTGGGTAGATAACGTTACTGGGCTTGATTGACCATAGAACAGAAAAATGCCGTTAAAATAGGTAAATATCCACCAACTATGAACTCCTTGTTATATACTGATGTGGAAATATCTTTATAATTTTTTTTATGGTTATCATTTCTCTGAGCAAGACTCGTATCCTTAACAAAAATCTCTTCGTCTTGCCTATTACAGGTCGCAAAAGAAAATTCCTCTGGGATGTCATAGTACAACTATTGAAGACACGACGTGTTGACAGAGAAGAAAGACGCCCTCTTGAAGTGATTAGAGGACATTTCTCCCTGAAGGACATTCGTGGTGCTATGTTTCCAGGCTGTCAGACCTCTGCAACATCTCTGTGTGCCATTCTCCAAACCAAAGCCTTGAGTCAATCTTCCTGGTCGGCGGAGGTTATAGACAAACTTCTTCTACAAGGTGACAAACTCCACAGCACCCGGATTGTACGCTTGGGAAAACAGAAGACCGGCCACACGGATTTGACGCCAGAAGAACTGCCCAAAAAGTGACTGTAAAACACGAGGAATATACCTTAGAATATAAGAAGGTTGCACAAAATTTAACATGTCGTGAAAACTTAAGCCATAAAAGAAAAGTCAGAAGTTGCATACACAGATCCAAGCAAATGCGCAAAGTTCTGAAACAGTGTCTCGGCCAAAACCATGGTGGAATTTTATTGAGAACAAAAAGAGAGACAATGGCGTTAATGTCTGACAGTACGTATTGCTACCTTTTCCATCCTTGTAAACAAAGTACGAGTGTCTTATCGACGAACGAATACGAGGCGGTGCTGTGTAAATTCAGAGATGTTGAACACCTGTCGATTTATCTGTGTGACAAGTTCATCCGAGATGAGACAGATATCGCTCTTAATAGTGTTGACATTTTCGTCAAATTTGACGTCTGGATGAAATTTTCATTCTCCAGAAAATTATCCTGGGTGTAGAATTTTGCAGACAAATGAAGACAGTGTAAATTGAAATTGGGGTCACCAAAATCCACAAATGCTCATACGGCACCTTGATTGGACAAAATACTGTTGATGACATGCAAACCGAATAGTGCTACCGTATATTATTTATTTAATTCGACATGACATCCCCCCCCCCCTCCCCGGAAATGTCGCCATTTAATTGATATTTTATTTCAAGCCAATAAATGTTGAATATATCGATGTAAACGGTGTTATTTCTTATGAATCCTTTACTGGCTAGAAGGGAAAGAGGAAAAATGCTTCGCTAAGTCATTAAATAACACAGACACTCCCAATCACACCCGTGAATATAGAATGTGAAGCTAACGCAAGGATCAGGTTGGAAAATGAGCTACACGGTTCGACGTGGCGGTGGATTTCGGGCCACGACTATGGATTCATTTCAACTCCTTAAATTGGCTCTCGATAACACAAATGTCGTGGAGTTAAAATACTTTGAGTAAACTAAGCACTCACAGACCATTAACTCCTCGCATATGCCATACATGGTCCTTGAAGAGTTTCATGGATTCACATCAGATTACCGTACTCTTTACGTCTATACACATAGCCACCGCAGGTACGTACCACCTGTGATGGGGCAGAATATCGTTAGTTTGATTTGCGAAGCTAAGTGAAGGAAACGTGCTACGGGACGATGCATCATATCAATTCAGATCTCATATATTGTCCTACGAATATTATGTGTATCTCAGGTGTTATATATTATCTATCTGAGATGTTAAAGGGGAACCCAACTGGTAAATTAAAACACACATAGGAGACATATGTTGTTGTCATAATTTTTTTCTGAAAATTTAAAACTTCATTTCATGTAAATATTTCTACTGTTTGCTGAGATACTGTAATTTTGGGTCCGATACAAACTTGGTATGCAAATGAGGATTCCTGATGTCACGCAGTGAACTAGAGATAATTAGATAGATAGCGAATGGTATATTTTCTTTTCTAAAAAACATAGGTTTCTGATTCTTTTGCGTTTTATTAACATTGTGTTTACATGTTATTGGATATCACTTTTACCACTTGATTACCAGTAATTACCAATAACTAAGTATGGTTACCATAGCAACCGGTAACCAAGTGGTTTATCTCAGGAACTTAAATGGTTAAAATGATTTTTTCAACGATAATGCTGGTACTGCTACTAAATATTCAGTAAATAAGATTACATAACCTGCAAAAATATCGAAATATAGGGCCCTTAATTAGTAACTGGTTGTATAACCGTATTTATGAACATAATGAATTTGCCAAACATTAAGTCATATAATTTACATAATAATTTAAATAATCAATTGTATAAATTTGGAAGAGATTAGACCTTCTAGATCTGTGAATAAACCAGCATAAAGTTAGCTCATTATCACGAGTTCCCTTGGTGTCTTCACAAAATCTCATTTGCATGAATTTCCTGAAGATCAGATTGATTCTTCAAACTCCAATATCTCAGCAACGGGTTGGAGAATTTACATGCGATAAAAGGCATCTTACTCAGAATTATGAATGTTTTCTTCACCTGAAAGTTATCCTAGACTGTTTGGGTTCCCCTTTAAATGTGGCCTGTACAGTTTGAGTAATCGCCCAAAACTCCAAGTCAGCACGATATTTTTACATGGAGATTATGTAGCATCATCATTGGAAGAAACACACAATCGGCTTTTTGAGGTTTTCCATAATGTATTCGAAACTATGACGAGGAATTCTACCCGGCAAGCTGGAATGTTTGCACTATGTTCATACTCCGTTGTCAAAGAGAAATGCTTGACAAACAGTCCTGCTATAATGAGATTATATTTTAAAGACTTAGTTTAAGAAAACTCTATTGTTCTATATCAACCATAGTTTACGTGGTTGTGGAAGTGATCTACAAAGCCATTAACATCCCGGCATTGAGAATTTTGGAAATTCCTCGGATAATTACTCAAAATAAATAAACCCATCATTTGGCAACAATTGGGCTCACATAGTAGTATATATCTAATAGGGTCAGTCTGGCCATACACTCCATGGTACAGATGTGACAGACCATGGATTATGTGGTCAAAACGACCATTATGGACCATGATATATGGTCGTTTTATCAGCATAGTCCATGGCCTGTCACATCTCTACCATGGAATATATATGGTCAGGCCGACCGTATTCTTCTGATGGTGTTGGGTATTCAGTAAATAATGTGTCAGCTATATAGACAGAGATGTATTGATGACAATCATGTCATTCAACATAAGCAGTGGAGATATGTTAAGCTGCAACAGAGATTTGTTTTGAGATAAACAAATTTAATAACTTGGCTTGTGTATTTCTTAACCAATAATGCATATATATCAATATAGTAAAACAACGTTACACTGGTCAATTGTGCTCGTTATCACCAAGCAAACAACGAAATCGTGTCAAGAGATAGTTTTATTCATTATGAGTAATTCCTGCACATAGGGTGGCTAATACAAAGTTGTTATGGAATTACTAACTGGATTAATATCCAGGAATCTAATCAATGCGGCACAAATTATTAAAGAGTGTCGTTCTAGATTGACACTCATGTGTTTCCATACTGATATAGCTCTTACTTCGTTTTACAAATATGTGAAATATAGGTTGTTATTCATTATTACAAGAGCAACATTTTTTTGCAGGTCCGATATTCTCTCTGAGGTTGCACAGTTCACTTCATAGAAAAGTCTTATTTCCGTTAACAGTTCAGCAACGTTAGTTAAAAGTATCCAGATGTGTGCTAAAATATAGTTCATATATCATTTGATAAAGGTGATGCTATTGTTCTCTTACGATCATTACGAACAAGAAATCAATGCACCGAATTGCTATAACATCCAGTGTAATTAAATCTGAAGAAAAGACTGGTGTAGACGAGATTTGCCGGGGCTAAAAGTAAGTAATTAATTGTAATCTGATGCCAAGTGGGCTTATATATGGTCGTTGGTGAATTTATTTAAATAAACGAGGACTGGCGAGTATTCGTCAGATTTTCCCCTGGTCTGTTAGTGACTCCCGACATTTGTGCTGCATCAACGTGAGTAGACCGGAATCGAACTGATGGATTCTTCGAAGCGTGGAGCTGTCCTTTAAGCCAAACATCTTTTTTTTTCCGGAAAGCGTCTTCACGTTATTTGCTTCACCATTTTCACCAGCCAAGTCAACTACATCACAAAGCAGAGCAACATGATGTATGTCGATTTAGCTAGAGAAGATTTTGTTTCACACGTTTTCGGAGTGATTGTTTATTGATGAAGCAATGCCTTTTTCCCTTCCAGCCAGTCGGGATAAAAAAACCCCGAAACACCAGTATATATTGATACATTCAAGTAATTAACATTTATTGGTTTAAGGTCAAAAACCACCATTCAATTTTCTGGGTCTAAGATTATTATCAGGACTTGACTTCCTGTGAAGATTGATTTGCCGTTATACCTGACTGGACCAGATATGGTCTTTGCTGTATTTTAAACTGTTTTTATAATATTTGAATCTCAAATATATCAAAACCATCTTTCCGAATTCTAATCAGAAAAGAACCTTGGCAGTTCGACTGTCCACCTCTGAAATTTGTGGTAATGGGATCGGGTGGGATGACCTTAGCTCTGGTGGTCTTATCTCGAAAAAAAAAATGGAGAATGTATGTTGAATGTTTTATGTGTTTGAGCGGAAAGGCCAGGCTAGCTTGTGTGGTGGATCATTTGTGGCAGCGAATATTTGGGAATGTAGTTTCTCAAGATGTGCCCAGTCAATTTACCACATATAAGGCGATTTATTAGTCGTTTCTGACATGTAACTGCGATAGCATTTCAAGGCAAATAATTTGCATTCATAATTTTGCAAGACTGTTTGATGTCGAATTCAAGAAATGATATAGCACTACTTGGGTCATTCACAGTTTTGTGTCCATGCAAGGTTCTGAACATCCGAAACTTTGGCTGGTTTGCCTCGATTTCTCTCTGAATATCTACACCCAAGATAATTTTCTGGAGAACGAAAATTCCGTCAAGACGTCAAATTTAAGGGAGCTGTCAGCAACATAAAATCCGATATCCGACTCGTCTGTGATGAACTAGTCACACAGGTAAATCGACAAATGTTCGAGTTGTCTCAGAATTTACAGAACACTGCCTCGTGTTCGTTTGTTGATAAGACACTGCTACTTTGTTTGCGGGGATGGAAGACGTAACAATACTGTCTGATAATAACGCTATTGCCTCTTTCTCGTCGCCAATAAAATTCCACCGTGATTTACCAAGAGACATTTGTTTGGCTGCGGGAAACAACTTTTTTGAGCTGAATTTGTCACGACATGTCATGTCTTGGACAACCTTCTTCGCGTTTGGCAGTCAATTTCTTAGGTAGATCGTCTGGAGCCGAGTCAATGCGACTTTTAAATCATTCCAAAATAATTGATCAAAACTGACGAGACCACAGTTGACAAGTGGAGCCGTCTTCCAATTTAGGTAATATACATTATACCAATAATCTTTATAAGACAATAGATATGATCGGTATTGCTCTGATCGGACTCCCCATTGGGGCCCCAGCATACGCAGGTAAACCCCCGAGAGGTCCAACAACACAGAATATGTTGATGAGATCTGGAGAGTGAAAGTGGAGCCGAGCTTCAGCCACCATGAGACCAAGTGATTTTACTTGTGTATGACCGGAAACAATTATACCAATTTTCTCACGTTAACAGAGACAAGGTGAAATAAACCTTAAGTTTGTCGGTAATAAACAAGAAGAAAATTTGCCACAATCAGCCATTATCTGCTCATGTTTCCAGAAACAGCCATCAATAGTAATTTTGACTCATAGCTATATAGGAGAAATCTCTGGCCACCTATATCATATGTAAAGTAAAACTGAATGCAATAACTCTAGATTGATGCTTGATTAAATTTTAATTCTTAAAACTTTGATTTTTGTTTCGATGTCGAGTGAATCAATGGAATAAATTTTTGAACCTAATGTCTGAATCATGTAAACATTATTTGTGGTCTCCGTTGAATTATCCATATTGAAGATATAGGCGTGTTGTTTGCGCCTGTCGGTTATACAGTCGAGGAAAGAACCATTTTGTTGGATCCAAACTTCGGTCCGAAAGATACCGAATTTACAAGAAAACGGTCATAATATTTCAACATAATACATTTCCAAAGCATATTGAATGTCCTGGTATACTGATTTTTCAACCCAATCAAGCCCAAGATGGAAAGTAAAAGATGCTTATCTGAGATTCAGAAGTAAATAGCACCAAATTCGCCATTGGCTAAAATAGAGGTGCATGTTCTGCGTTCTGGTGCCAAATATTGATTTTCGATATCGTGGAAGCTAAGTATCATAGCTATTTCCTTCCCTGGGATAATATCATGGAGGAATTTGCGTGTAAACAACAAATTGGGAATTCGTCGGTCAAGAGAGACTGAAACACTTATTCAATGTAAAGTGACTTTTTTCGCAGACCCAGTTGTCTCATGTTCGACAATCTTGGAAGGTATATACTATTAGTTATACGTCGCCCTTCCGGGGTAATACGGGATGAGATTTGGTTTCTCTCGCCATATTTTTCCGAGGCGCAGCCGAGGAAAAATATGGCGAGAGAAACCAAATCGAATCCCGTATTACGCCGGAAGGGCGATGTATAACGAATTTATCATATCTCAGAGCATTAAGAATCACTTTGGACTTCAAGGCCGACATAATGGAACGGACTTCGATCGGACTTGCACTGGTTTCAGAACGATCCACAGCATGCACCGGAAAAAATGAACACAAAGACAAATGTATCATTTCTACAATCCTCATCTTTAAAACGTACTAAGGGAGGAGCAAAGATAACGATAACATATACTGTAATCCGTGAACAATGAACCCGGTTTCCGTGTGAAAATACCGGTGGGCTTCGGTGATAAAGAATGAACAATCTAACTTCAAATTCAGCTTCATCTCTTATGTTCTATTCTGAAAATCAGAAACGTATAAAATACTGGAACATTAAGCTTAATCTCAATTTCATATTTAATATTTAATAGCCATCGACGAGTATAATATCTAGATTATATACCTTTTGTTAATAAATACATCGAAAGACCCGTTCCGGATTCACATCTGTTGCGTGGATATGTAAGTTTCAAATACACGTGTGAACTGTTACATTTCCATTCTGTCTATAATTCAACACCGTGTCACTTGACAGTGTCACTTGTGTCATGTTTCCATAACATCACACAGGAGAAGGACCAACATGAACTGACTTAAATTTACAGTTCGAGAGAAAAATCGGAAAAATCAAACTGTCCTGCACAATTTGGCAGAAGTATAGGCATTTGCTTCATTTTCGCACGATGATGTTGATTGCATTTATTGTGCAGTTATTGAACATTGGCGCTGAGGGATTTGCGGCGACCAGGATAGCTGTGGGAATGTCACACGATGTGGGCTGGACAGCGGTGCTGTCGAATTCACAAAACAGCTGATTAAGATCAAAATCAAAGTCGTCGGCATGGCCTTCTGCTCGTACATCCTGGGTGTGTAACACGGCCGACGTGGCATCATTTGACGTGGGTGCAGGGTACTGAGAAGATGCTGTCACAGTTTCTGCAGGATGGGGTTTGACAAGAACATTTACTGGAAGTGTATGCGTACCGGTATTCGTCTTTTGGGTTGAACCCATCGTGTCAGGAAAGGCTACTGACGCAACCGTGTGGCCCATTTGCAGTTTCTCGCCATCACTTACTCGCTGGTAAACCGACAGCGACGAGACAGATCTGTGACCTGTGACAGCCATTATTTGAGATGCTGAATAGTTGTTTCTACCAAGGATGGTGATGCCGGTTGCTCGTATACTGTGGTTAGTGAATGGTTCAGAAAGTTTCAGACGAGTGCCCAGGTTGGTCATGAAGGCTGCCAAGCGGTGTTTCCCAATAGGTTTGTTATAATACCAAACTTTATCGTCGTCGAGGAAACTATCAACCGGGTACTGCTACAAGCGATCACATTTCGGATGGAGTTTGGAGATATAACTTTCGAATGAAGCAACAGGACAGAACGGGGAACCTTCTTCTTCAGGCATGAATCCGGTAACACCCTCTTTTTGCTGGGCCCGGCGATTTTTTTGTGAGTTCATCCTCCTTTTTTTTCACATACCTCTGCCCAGTTTTCGGGTCCCGCTTGATGATGAATGTGTTTTTTGTCATCTTTTCCATATTCTCCACTCCCCTTCTAAAGAAGAACAGACGTACATCGAACTGAACTTTATTTGCAAGCCCAGTTGGGGTTTTTGGGGACATGAGAACAGACTTGTAGAGTTTACAACGATCGGACTCGTTTATGGGCTCACAATGATCGGTGTCGCCTTTTCCAGATGCCTTCAACTCTGCAAGTGCGGTTTTGAAGCACTCGTTGGCTTCATTAAACTCCGAATTTCTAATCAAATCAAAAGTTTTCAAATACGGTGGGGCCTTCAGGTAACGATTCAGAGAATGCCGAAAGTTTTCGAGAGTGGATGTTTTGTACAATTCTCCGTCTTGTTTTCGGGCATCCAAATAAAAATGACTGAGTACCTCTGCTAACCTCTCGGCCGAGAATCCTTCGAATTCTTC